>OX101786.1:50943398-51130898 GCA_944452715.1 Ophion slaviceki
ACGAAGTCATCCGCAGACATCTGCACAGTTTCTAACGTTGATCTGTCTACTGAAATCCAACGAGAAAATTTGATTGTGTCCATCATCGCGTCATCAAACTTCATTTTAAGCATCTCGGTCAATGGTTCGGTGCCGGGACATTGTTTGCACGTACTTGAAAAATATTTTACCGTGGGGTCTTTGCATACTATAAATTTCAAGCAATCCTTGTAATCATTTAGCGGGGCGATCCAGTCTGAAGTGAGCTGTCCGATTCTGCAAGCATCGAGCTTCTGTTTAACATTGTGGTTTGAAGTACAAACGCACACAGTATGCGTACCACTCTGCTCCGCTAGCATGCAGAACGGTGGTCGTAAAGTAGCGAATCGTGAAAATCCAATTTTCATGTCTGGATGCTTGTCTAGAAAATTCCGATACAACTCTTTCAGATGGCAGAGAACTAATCTCTTCTCCATTCTTTCGCGCAGGCCAGAAGGCTGCTTAACAGAGACGAAATCTTTTTTTCCTGCTAGGATACGACTATTCTCGTCGTTGAGATAAAATGCTTGTACTGTTGTCGAAGTGGTTGAATCAAGTACATTTCCAGCTTTGGCAGTAGGCGTCGATACCACTCCCATTTCAGAGTATAGCTGTTTAGCGATTTGTACCATCCGTTTACTTGTATTAAACTCAGACATTACTTCCTTTATCGACAGAGTTTGCGGCGAAACAGTGAAAAGCTGTATTTTATCTCGACGAGAAGTCGTTTCCTTATCAAATGTGTCGTGAATTTGCTGTATCATCTCATCGTACAGCCGACATTTCTTTTCCTCAACTGTCTTTGCAGATTCATTCAAACCAGTTTTCAAAAATTCGTTTACCTTCCCAATAACTTTCTGCTTTTTAGCAGAAGAGTATTTAACGATGTGTTTACGTTTCTTCGAAATTGGCGACTCATCTACGACTTCGAGCAATCTTTGAAGTCCACTATTGTGACTGGAAATTGCGGAACTTTGATATGATGAAGTTGCTTCAGACCATCCTTCACTAACTGACGAATATTGAGAATAACCTCCAGGTTGACTTATATGATTTTCCGTGTCACTATCATCTCGAGATACCGATCTGAGTTGATTTGTAGCGAGATAACCAGCATCGCATTTTACTGAATGTTCAGGATCAAGTTGATTCATAGCGACATCAATAATATCCGATTTGTTAGAAGGTCCAGGTTGACTTATGGAAAATTCTATGCAATTCGATTTATCTGAAGATCCAAATGCACTTTCCGGTTCCGGTCCACATCGATTGTTTTCAATTTCTTCATTCGGTAGCGGAAGTTCATGCGAGGCCAGAGGTTGGCATTGTATTGTCATTCGACATTTTCACAAAGATAAAGTCCTAATGTCAATGATGGCTCCCTCTCGATTTCGTACATAGTCACCAGTTTCCGCGCGCACGCTTGTTTTTGTGATTTTTTTTGTTGAACGGATTGTGGCAGTAGTTTCTCACCATCGTAAATGAACCAAGTGAACCGTCTATGTTTGTAAAATGTAGACATTTTCGAGTTGTTCATTAAACAGACCGTAGCTGTGATGAACCAGCTGGTTATCACGGTTCACGCGGACCATGGAGAGAGGCAGTTCCGTCGACCAGACCGTCCGAACGGGGTGCTTCGCCCAATCATGTGCGAGTATTGTGTCCCAACCAACGCACCAATCAAATGCCATGAGATTCTCCCAACTAAGCACCGATATGCGTTGTACAGTCCTGACGAAACGAGTTCCTATGGAAAGGAAACGTCGACTATTTACGCAATAACTACACATTTAATTGCCAGTGCATAAGAAATAAAGGCAAGCTGAACATTTTACCGAACGTTTCTCACGTGTTGAACTATGTTCAGTAAAATTTTTGATAAAATTCAGTAGACCCTAAGGACCGTAAAAAAATAAAAACGGGTTTTTTCTCTGTTTTTTGGCTATACATTTTTCTTTACAAATCGGATTAATATTCCATTAGCTTTATTGAAAAGAGCGCTTTTTTCCGATTAAAAAGCGCTGGCCAGATTTAATTTTTGCTGTATTGACACTTAAGGGACACACAATTAAAGGTATGTAAAATATTTTATTTTTTTATTTTTCGAATAGGACTCAATAAAAACCAAGTCTTCATTGGGGTTATTAACTATATGGAAATGTCTTTATATGATATAAGAAAACGATATATTAACGGACGGAAAAATTTTGAAACCCCCGGCCAAAACCTGTCTGGCTACGCATGGAATACCTATATATGGTGGAATAATATATATATTATTCCACCATATTATTATTATATATATTATTCCGCTTGGAATAATATATATATATATATAGGTATACCATTAAGCTGAAAGGATCGATCGCTCATGATTGATAATACTGCAAAGTTGACCCTACCATTTTGCTATCCCACCATCATGGCCAGTTAATTACCTCAAATTTATATCTGTACAGAAGTTGGACACTGAATCATCAAATCTACGACAGCCCCTGTCAGTTGCACAAGTTTTTTCAGGACGCATATCGGTAGAAAGTTGGAAAAAAGAAATACACCAAAAGCACTGTTTCGAGATTGCATTATTATGTCTTTATCGTAGGAATGATTTTTTGTATGAAGCGTCTTGTACTATTTGGGGTTACCAATGTACATCAATATTCGATTGGCAATGCCTCGTGTACAGATTTTTACGCAATTTGCCGTTCGCTTCGATACATTTTTTGTTTCTAATTCCTCGCAGTTTTGTAACATTTTTGTCGCAAAATGTTGACGTTAATTCCACCAGTGTCGATAAAACTCTGCAAGTTCAAAGTACAGTCTCAAAATGCAAGAGTATTAAAATAGTGACGATTTCTCGTCAAGTCAGATAAAACTTGATTTTCGAACACGATATGCCCATCGTTTGAAAAGCGAAGAACGTGAAGTTGTGTCCTCATCTCGTAAGCTGTGTAAGGTGGAAAGTCTTTAACCCGAATGAAAACAGAATCGTCAGGCTTTTGCTGGTGTATCATCACAATCGCAGTATGGAAATGACACTAGCCGTTAGCACGATTACATTAATTCAAAATATATACGGAATTAGAAGTGGGTGACGGGTGTCGCGAATACGTGTCCCCACTGACGAGACACACGAGTGTCTCGGGTTTTTTTGTTGTTGCTTTTAGTATTCTAGGTATATGGCAATTCATACTGGGAATCTGGTTATCCGGCTTTACATATGAATCGAAAGTTCCGTTATTTAGGTGTTCGTTATCGGTACACGAGAGGTGCTCGATGAAAACATTTATAGGAAGACCATCGCCCCCCCCCCCTCCCCCCTAATGAAACACTACTCTCCGGGTATGGGGAATATTAAAAATTAAACAGAATTATCATAAATAATGAGCCTGCTGTAAAAAGCGTATTGGGGCCTCCGGTACCGAAGGGTTTTATGACGTGAAGCTGGTTGGTTGGTGTTTCAGTCGCCGGACACTCAGGCGTGGCAGAATGATTACCTGCAGGGCACGGGCTGCGAGATGTACACGGAAACCCTCTCCCCGTCCTTTACCGGGATGACTTTTCCCCAAGCGAGCGAGTAAGTTCTCGCTGCCACCGCGGCTGCCACACATGCAAACTTATTCCTTTCATTCTATCTACTTTTTTTTTAACTATAGATTTTCAAGTCATTGAAAAAGAAAAACAGTTACCTCCCTCCGCGCATAAGCACACGAACAATATCCACGACACATTGAACATCTGTTGTGCGTCAAAACGCAGACACCCACAGACGAACATGATCAACCGTTTTCTCCATTATATGTCTCTCCACATGTGTCGATATATCTCTCTTTCGCTCTCTCTATACCTCTTTTACACACCCGCACGCACACACACACACACACACACACACACACACACACACACACACACACACACACACACACACACAAACACCATGTCCACATCCCCATTGTATATCCGTAATCGTTCCCCTCTTTTTTATTTTCCTTCACACTCGAGATTCTCTTGCCTTGTTCACCGAGAATACACTATTTTTGCGTTTTCCTCACTACCGATTCACGGCTACCGACAGCGACCCGTGACATTTTGAAAAAAAATCTCTTTTTGCACACAATACCTTTCTTTTTATGTAGAACTAGTTGTGTTTTGAGTTCCTAAGGGCACCGTAAAATATCTTAGATTTTGTATACGATACCGAGTTTTTTTCCCCCCTTCATTACCCGTACCAAACTCTATCTCACTTGCACAGTGCACAGTTTTGCATTTTGGTGATTTTTTTTTCTTCCGTTTTTTTGTATTTCCTTTCCTTTTTTCTTTTACATTCTGTGGTCTCCAATATCATTAGGTGATTTTTGGACTCTTCGTGTTCTCATCAATATGAACCGATATATTGAATAATTGTACGTCGTAGGTATGTATACGTATTTCGGTCAAGACTATTTCGAGGAAAAAAATACACCCGTCACGTTTGTGTAAAATAATTAAATGAATTTCAATTCAATAGGTTAATTCGAATGTTGTTTTACTTCCACCAAACAAAAACGCGTTTTACATGACATTCACAGTGGACGGATATATTTGTCGAATTAAACTTGTTTTGTTTACTTGATCTTTACTAAAAATCAACTCAGAGTCGATTAACTGAACTTCTAATTCGTCTATCTCGGTATTGAGGAACATGCTTCTTTTCTTGTACACCTTCCTTCATGACATGCTAAACTGGAAACTCAAAATGGTCATTACTATTATTCAAAATGTGTTTTCCTATCTTCGATATTGGTGAATTAAAGAGAGATTTTAAAAAAAATCGATTTTCCGAATGGGCCAAATCTCAGCCAAATTTTCAAATACCTATACTTGTACTGTGTGTTGATGCATTCGTAGCCTCGAGCGTTATTGCGGTGATGGGAGAAAGTTTTATTCAAGCCATTACGAATTCTAAAGTAAGCTGTTATTCAACAGAGGTCATCATTAAATTCGATGAAAATCGTTGAAAGTATTGGCCTGTTTGTGTTTGAAACGTCTCACAAAAAATCTCATACAATAATTGTGTCAATTGGTTTTCGCTTCTGACATTATTCAGGTCGATCAAATCTATTACAAACTATACGTTTGTTTTTTAAAAGAAAAATCACTTTTTCGGGTTTTGGTTTGGGATACGAACATTTGCCGTTGACAACTTTCCATTTGATCCTTGGAACTGTTTTATATCCACCTTATCGGAAATAATTGTTGAAACTATTTTTTTTTGTTTGTTTGGTAAATTGACAGGATCTCGATACTCTCAGCTTGGTACATTCTTTATTATTTACTCGAGCCTTGGAAAAATCTACGGCATATGTTTGTCCTGCCTGGGAGAGAGAGAGAATGCCTTTCTCTCTCTCTCTCTCTCTCTCTCTCTCTCTCTCTCTCCCATATATGTTTTAAAACGGATTTACGTCGAATTTGTGAATATTTCATTACAATGAAAATTGGATAGAAGTAAAACAGGATTCTCGTCGACGTGACCGACCAACTCTACGGATTTATTTTGTTTTTTAAGAATGCGACATTCGAAAAACATCGGAGTTGTCCGGGAAAATCATTAATTTACACCAAGGACATATTGAAAATGAGCAATAAATCAATAAAAACAACGATAAGAAACGTCAACTGGAAAGAAAAAAAAACCAGTCGTGCACCCCGAGCTCGCATCTATTATGTAAAATGAAGGTTTTATTGTTGTTGTTCGCGAGTCTTGATGATTTTGGCACGAATTCGCAAAAAATACTCATCACCGAAACCCGTTGGTTTGAGTGTGTGACGAGTACACGAACTGTAGATTTTCTTACCGAAAAACGTAGGAAGCGTCCCCCCTCCCCGCCTCATCTCTTTTTAGACTTTTAAATGAATATTCTATCTATTAACTTGACATTGATGATGCCGGTAAAGAGCTTTGGTAGGCAAATATATACCGATGACAGAACCGTATTTAAAAACGCTTCTCAATGGTGGGCGCGTTTAGACGAAGAATCAAAGAGAAAAATGTCAATATCAAAGGATCATTGAATTAAGAGTGATTTTGCCCAAGTGATGATTTCACGCCGGGTTAGAGATATCCCTTATAAAAAGCTCACAAGTTTTTGACAAAGGTACAATTCTTTCTACGAATACGTTCGTCAGAAATATAACTATATTTGCTGTCTTACGATGGCTTATTCGTTAGACATGTATTCGATATAGCTGACTAGGGACTTTGAAAGAAAGAAAGGAAAAATAGAACGAATTACCAGTTTTCATTTGATATTTACTTCTGATTTTTCAGTATTCATTCTTCTTTGGACAAAGACATTCCGCCGCTCATATTCACAGCAATGTAAATAATTTAACGAATTCGAAAATTTGCAAAAGCAATATTTTCATTTTACGTACTCGATGATGGAGAGCGACGGGATTCGTTCGGTTAATAAAGAGCGAATTTAATTATTTCGCGCGGTGGAAAACTGCCGCGTGCCATCTAACATCTCATGTAGACAAATGAAATTAAAAGAGTTTAGACTAGTTCCCCGGTAGATACGTTATAATAGTGTGTGTTGTTAGACGTTTAGAATCCCGAGGCTACTTCTCGGTGGGCGATCAAGATTAATTCGCTGCTTCAACTTAATTATATGGCTTTGCGTGTAGCTTTGATGTGCCGTCCGAAAATAGCGCATTTTTTTGTCCACGCAAATAGTGCACGATTAAAATAATTCCAGTACACTGGAAGTTGCCATCTGCCGATGGTCTCAATGATAAAAAGTGTGTATCGCACAATTATTGCAAATTTATGTATATGAGCCTCGATGTTCGTAACGTGTTGAATATGTATGAGTTTCGCTGTTGATAACGTTCGCCTGTAACAAGTTTTATCATTTTTATATGTTGTCCCGTTGTGAGCTTGTGGAACACAGATTCGTTCACCTTGATTCGAGACTTTACGAACGTTTTTCAACTTGCAGTACTTGGACAGTGAAATTCACGTGGGTGCGAGATTAAATAATAGTTGGCTGATTCGAGAGAGATGAGCACGCGAATTTCACTGTTTACCCGGGAGATACGTGTGATTGATCGATACCGTCCGAAATAGAGAAAAAGTATCTCAAATATTGTTCGCAACGACACGAAACAATGTACATCGTCTTTTATTTTGTTTTAGCAGTACTTGATACAGTTGTGGGTATGGTGTAAGGATTATCGAAATATCGTTAAAAAAAATCACACGTCCATCTCTCCAGCTAATGATTCATTTTTTCTCAGTAAATGATATTCCTCTCCTCGCGTAATATATACCCGTTTGGTTTTTGTTCCATCGTCCCGCACCCCCCCCCCCCCCCCCCCCGCCGCTTCCCCACCATCCTCTAACACACACTTGTAACGAAACATCTTCATGGCATTCGCTCTGTATCACCCAAAAAGGAGCATGCACACTCGTACAAGAAATATGTGTAATCCAAACATAGCTGAGAACTATGTACAAATTGATGAATCTTAGAATAATGATCGGCAAAGTGTGGGAGCGATATTAATGAAAAAACATATCGTCGTAGGTTGTGCTTCACAAAATTGAAGCTTCTTCTTCTGGCTATCGAGATCAAGGGCGAGGAGGGTGCCGACAGCAAGATATCGATTAATCCACGCGGTGCCAAGATTGCTGCAAATACTCAGGGATTCTTCATTGCTCAATCAGCCGATGAAGTCAAGCGGTAACTTTTTCTCAATACTCCTTCTTTTCCTCCATACATTTTCATCAAATTCATTCGATCAAAGTGAAAGGAAAGTGTGACAGCTCTTTAAAGGAGAAAAACTCAATGGCAATTGTTCTCCCGAAGAAGAATAACAACGAAAATGTTGCCCCAGAAGCATCGAGCATCGAAGAAAATAACAATAAATCGATTATTTTCAGAGCGTGGTTCTACTGCAAAGCATGCCACGAGGACATCAAGGACGAGACTCTAATCAAGAAGTGCAAATGCAAAAACTGTAAGTCATTGAATCCGATACGTCCCTGAAGCAAAACATATTTCAAATCAACTATAGTGATCATCTATTTGAAATATCTTCGAATATCGAAGCAAACTTTTACCAAACCACATCTGATTTCCGTATCCGATCGATTTTTCTTTTCTCAACGATCTAGTATACGTGCGATGGGTGAACGAAAATAATGAAAAGTCACCATTTCGACAAACATGTATGTGTGCGTGTGTTGCGAGTCACGTGGCTCATAGGCCCGTAAACATCGTTTCGCTATATTATCTTCTTTTCATTCATGAAATACGTCGATCCTTCGACCGAACGAATAAGGATCTTTTTACCCTGCAGCGATTCTTCGATCCTTCCGATTCATTACTTCTCTCTTTCCAAACTTACGAATGCCAAATCCATCCTCCATGTCCTGATGTTTAGTTTCGATGCTGGAAGTATAGCAAATCGCAAGAACATATCACTCCTCCTTTATTTATTCTTTTCTCTCTTAAATATCTCCCGCTCTCCTTCAATAGGTCGTTTCCCTCTTTCACCGCGACCATATTCCATTCTCCCTTTCTCTGTCGCCCATTCTAATCATCGCTCACACACTAAAAATCATAAAAGAGAGCAAACGAATATTCCTATGAATGAGAATATGTTGAGTGAAATGGTCAGTGACTGAATACCGTTATGCACATATATATATTATCCAGTGGGGCAGCAGCAGCGCTCCTGGGGCCGGGACTTAGGTAACGTCTCTCCAACTCGCTCGCTTTTTTTATTCTCTCATAACTTTTTATTATTCTCTCTCAACTGTCGTCTGACATTTTTGCAGTATACTTGATTGTTTTTTTTTCTCTCTTTTTCTAGTTCTTTTGAAAGATACAATCCCTCTGCGAAATCTCCCCATCTCACCCTCGCCCTATTGCGAACTGGCCTTTTACTTTTCATTCACGAATTCAGCATTATACAAAGAGTCTGCTGTTTTATACTTTTTCGTCTCTATACTTCTCGCTCTGTCTATGTCTGTGTCTACACACTTGCATTGTTTGATCTACACTCTCTGTCTGTCGCTGCCCAAAGAGATAAACAAAACAAAAACCCCGAGAAATTTCGTCCCCTGCATTCATCCAAATGACGATATTCATTGTGATAACAATTATGGGGGCTGGTAACGATTTTGATAACAGCAATGGCAATGGTGATGATGACGCTGTGCTTTCTTCAAATATCTCGAGGACGCGAACAAACAAAAAACGCATTCGTATAACGCTCGTTTTGCATCGAGAGACTCGGTGCAGCTTCATTTTTCACATCAAATCGCCGTATCTCCTATAAGAAGTTTAACGTTTTTTTTTTCTTCTCCAAACTTGACGTTCACTCTTACGGTGACAAAACAAGACATGTAACGATTACGCAATCCCTTCTTCATCGTGCAATTGACTCGTTATTAAAAGAGAGGAAAATATATAAAAAAAATAATTATATAAGCCCTAACAGCAATACTGATAGATAATACGCAAGTCAGTTGGGGCATGTCCATTCGACTCTTCGACGAGAGGAAGAATAGCTTGCACTTCTTAGTATGTGCTCCCCATATCGTTCGGCTTGCAATGCATGAATAGCTCGGGGTGTTTTGGGGTCTCTTTTTTATAATCCAGCCAACCCTTTTCTGTCTGAATATCTTGCATACCCCCCCCCCCCCCTCACACGCACACACATACACTCACACAAACCCTCGTTATAACGTAATGTCCTTCAGTTACGTAGCCTTCATCCTTCGATCGTTTACATTCAGTGTTTTGAATTTTTATTCTCGGCCAATTCAGCCCTTCTCTACCCCCGCCCCTTCTCTCTCTCTCTCTCTCTCTCTCTCTCTCTCTCTCTGTCTCTGTCTCTCTTCTTTCCACTTGTCTTTCATCATTTTTCCCTTTCGGAATTAGGTTCCTGCAAAAAAAATATGTGAAGAAATAAATGGAATTGTTTTTTCGAAATCTAACCATAGTACTTACAAAGGGTGTCTCGCAATGACCTGACATTTAAATGGGTCATTCCATGTCAAATCGACAAATTTTTTACCTGACCCCCTTTGATTTCGCTGAAAATTTTCTATCTTTTTCTACCCCCCGAAAGTTATTTTTCAGAATTTTTTCAAATTTTTTTTCCCGACTCAAAAAAAGTTATGAATTTTTGAAAAAAACCGCTCTTTTATTTTTAAATTGCCAGAACTTTTTCAAAAATTGACCGTTTGGGAACTTTTTTTTTTCAAAATTTTTGTTTTTAAATGTAGTTTTCGAAAAAAAATATGAAAAAATTTTCAGAATCCCAGATATATGAAATATTTTAGTTTTTTTGAAAAAACCGTAATTTTCTCAAAGTCCGACCGTTTTTTTTTTTTTTTATTTTGCTCTAAAAATACTTCAACTAATTCTGCAATGATCCCCGTTAATCAAAAGATGTGACGACAATCGCTTCTAATTTTTTTTCTTGATTATAAAAAAATTTTTGTTGAATTTTTGCTGATTTTATATAACTTTGTTATGAAATTTTTTTTATTTCCTCGTGAAACCTCAAAAGTTAAAAAATAAAATTTTATTGGAGAATTTCAAGTGATTATCGTCCAAGAAATTGTTATTTTAAAAAAAAAATAATTTTTTTCTCTCATTGACGTTATTTTGTCATGTTTCAGTACCAAAATGACGTTAAGTTGTCATATTTCAGTACCAAAAAAAAGTCCATAAGAGTAAAAAAATAACGTCAATGAGAGAAAAAAATAATTTTTTTTTTTTAAATAACAATTTCTTGGACGATAATCACTTGAAATTCTCCAATAAAATTTTATTTTTTAACTTTTGAGGTTTCACGAGGAAATAAAAAAAATTTCATAACAAAGTTATATAAAATCAGCAAAAATTCAACAAAAATTTTTTTATAATCAGGAAAAAAAATTAGAAGCGATTGTCGTCACATCTTTTGATTAACGGGGATCATTGCAGAATTAGTTGAAGTATTTTTAGAGCAAAATAAAAAAAAAAAAAAAACGGTCGGACTTTGAGAAAATTACGGTTTTTTCAAAAAAACTAAAATATTTCATATATCTGGGATTCTGAAAATTTTTTCATATTTTTTTTCGAAAACTACATTTAAAAACAAAAATTTTGAAAAAAAAAAGTTCCCAAACGGTCAATTTTTGAAAAAGTTCTGGCAATTTAAAAATAAAAGAGCGGTTTTTTTCAAAAATTCATAACTTTTTTTGAGTCGGGAAAAAAAATTTGAAAAAATTCTGAAAAATAACTTTCGGGGGGTAGAAAAAGATAGAAAATTTTCAGCGAAATCAAAGGGGGTCAGGTAAAAAATTTGTCGATTTGACATGGAATGACCCAAATGCATTAATAAAACGTATTGTTAATACGAAAAGTACGAATAATTTTATTTTAATATAACGTACAAACATGGAGGTTATGTGTGGAACACAATATCCGATAAATGGCATAAACGGTAGACATATTGCTTCACCAAGATGACGCTTCAAGGAAGCAATTGGACGCACCATTAATGATATTAGTCCGCAATTATGCCAAAATATTTGCAAACAGGGACAAGACGACCATTTATCGGATATTTTGCTCCACACATAACCTCCACGTGTCTTCCTTATATTAAAATAAAAATATTCGTACTCAATAAATAAAAATGTTAGGTAATTTTGAGACACCCCATATTTAAGTTTCCGTATCTAGAGGAATACGACAAGTTTCACACGATTGTTTGGGTATTAACTCTCGGCACAAGAGGCGCAAGCTTTTTTACAAGCATCAAACTGCATTTTCGAGACTTCTGGAGCATTGCACCAACAATTGTCGAGAAGAACGGGGCCGCGTCGATCAAGTGTCTTTCGAACAACGTCCGCAGCGTGGATGTAGCGCGTTTTTGTACTCGTTCGTTCACGCATTACTACTGTTTTCTTTCATTTCAATGGCTAGAACAAGAAAGTCGTTTCATTCTTCAAAAGGCCTCTATGAGAAGCTTGGAAAATTCCCGCTTTTTATCAAATTTTTTATTAATTCTCATCGGTAGCGATGTAGGCGCGTTATCTGATACTCGAGCCGCTGGCTTAAAACGTATCCACCTTTATCCGCGCCACGATCAACCGGAAACATTGCTTTTATTTTCCGGATCTTATTTTCTTCGTTGTTGCAACTTGCCATACCCCCGACAATCGACGAAATTCTCACAGCCGCCAAAACTTGTCCTTTCTAGATCGAATTTAATGAAATACATTACCTCTTGTGGATAGCTACGACTGGTTGCGAAGTACATAGAATTATTCCGAACAACATAATCAGGCTAATGCGAATTCGAATGTACAAAGCTCTTCCCTTTCAAGGTCAATCGGCTGTAGTTTGTATTTCTTCTTTTCGTCTCTTTTGAAATAGTTCATCGATGAATGTTATTTACGAAATGCATTGGCCAAGTTGACGGACGAATTTCGAACATCACCCCCACACGACACTCTACAATATGTACAAAGCCAAACAAAAGAGGTGTTTGAAAAATATTCTTCATAAACCCTGGGCAATCAAATAGAATTGTTATACAGAGCAACAAGGTAGTGTATTGGAGTATAACATGCTTGACAATTGCGCGAATACATTGGCCTATTTAATGATTGTTTTTTTTTCTCGCAGATGTTTCCGAAATGTTTCAGATTCATTGGGAAGATTGTGCGTGTATGTGTGTGTATTTGTGTGCGTGTGTGCGTGCGTGCGTGCGTTTTTCGTTAATAACATTCTGCGGCCGAAGCAGAGATCGTTTCTCGAAGGGAGATTCGTATATACATTGCGTTGATTTAATATTCGTTGATAACTCGAAGAAGCGAGAGAAATAAAGGAATGACAGCAACGTTTTTCCAGATATTGGGATGATGATGATGCAGACCGGAATGGTAAAGGGAAACGCTGCCTACCGAAGTTACCTCGACGGTATGCCTCGTTCCGTCCGCTCGTTAAATTTACCTAATTGTCCTTTAAAAGCAAGTTCGACCGATCTAATCTGCTGTGATTGATTGGTGATTATTCGAAAAATGATCATTCCAACACGATTAAGTACCTCGGATCATTATTGCTGTTGTTTTCGAGGATTGAAAATATGACTCTTGTTCGTCGTTATTTTACGAGAGCTTGTAACGTTCGATGCAGCCTCAGTCGTTTAACGCTTTCGCATAGAGCTCGTGGCAAATCGTAAACACACGTTTTTTATTTAACGCTCGAACCCGTTGAAAAGACAATTGTTATTTACTTTTTGTTTAACCCTAAATTCTCACACCAAGCATTTTCGCTGCCTGTGTAAAAGCGCAATAAAAATGGTTCGAAGAAGTTGGAGATATTGTCCGATTCGGCTACATTTCTGCTCATGCCGTAACGCGTTGATAATCGTTTTATTTTTTTTTTCACGTTCATTTGTACGATTGCCGCGATAACAATGACCATTTTATACGCTTGTTCGATCGATATAAATATTCGTGGTGACGAATAAAAAAAAGACAAGAAAAAATCTTGCTGCGTATCGCCTGTGCAGAGATTGCATCGCCGAGCACGTTCTTTGGTTGTTTTTTATTTTTTCTTTGTATATTTCGTGTCTCGACGTTAACAGTGTTGTTATCACAGGTGTATAAGTTTTCACTAATACCAACTCGATAATATGAACTAACAACGGTTACCACCACGTCGATGGGGCACGACACGCTTTTTCCAGTCATCTCTCTCACACACACACACACACACGCACACACACACACAAACACACCCACCAAGGCATCTAACATAAATTCAACTCTCTTGTTGCTCACTCTTGCTTCACGTGACTTTTTCTATCAACGATATTAACGTTAATACGTCCGTAAGGTAGTTGACGCTCATAGTTTGCTACTCTTTCTAGTTGAAAATGCTCCTCGCTCCTGGAGCCTCAACCATCTCCATATACATTTACTTACACTTTTACAATGGCCATTTCGTGCGCTTTCTTTCGTGAATCAATCAAATGGAAAACAAGGCAAAAATCTTAATTTCAGTGATTCAGCTGCTGTGACGTTTTGTGCAACGCGAAACATACAAAAACTGCTATAAAAAAGACAAAGTTTCAAGATTGTGACAATTCGGCCCTCTTTTCTACTCTCCGAGATACGTCCAAAATTATCAACGATACGAAAAATGGTCAAATGCCGCATTCATTTTCGAAATATTAATATTTCAAAGTCTACTGGTTGCTTTCCGCGGGGGAAAAAGAAAGAAATATTTTCAAACAATAGCGTTCAATAGGCCTATGTTGCTCGCACATTTTATTCTACATAGCGAACACGATTGAGGACCACAGATTATTGAGAATGCAACCCAAACAAGCACGAGCAATTTCTTCCGATTATTCGTCGATTGTCCAAACGACTTCAATTCACCATTACCGACCTTCCCGGCAGACTTGTGAAAAATACGCAAAGTGCAGTTTTATCTAATCCGACGTCCCTGCCCCCGTACGTCCCCCCTCACCGTACAATTTTAACACAAGCCGTATATAGGAGTGAAAGAGTTTCCTGATGCCCAGGGTTTACCCAATCGCAACATATCTTAAGAACATATCATTTTCCATTTGCCCCAAATAGTTATCCTCCCTTGATGCACACGATAAACGCACCCGAACAAGTTAGAAAGGAAAGCCGTAAACCCGATAAATCGTTGTAACAACGGAATACCAAAACCTACAGCAACAACTCAAAGAAAACGGATAGGGCCATTTGCATCGCCGTATCGTCTTATTCTTTAATCACTTGGATTGTTGATGAAAAAAAAATGACGCCCACTGTGTCCATAAGCATAACACCGGATACCCCATAATGAGTGAAAAAAAAAAACATTGCGAAAACGGCTGGCTGATGGAAAAAAAATTCGAAAAAAAAAACGAATCTTTTTCAAGGGGCAATACGTTGATTGCGTTTTCTCCATGCGGTGGAGATAGTCAATATCACAAAACGGTAATGTTCGATCTTACCTTTCTGCGCAACCTATCAAGACAATTCCAACGAGTTGGTTGGCAATTTTTTTGTTACGTTAAGAAACTGGTGGCCTTTCGAGTGTCTGTAAAGATGGGAATCTGATGAAAACCTTCTCTTATTCACAGCAGGTTACGCCAATTTTCAAACAGGTCGTTGGATTTTTCTTCGACGCGACCACAAATGCTATATGTTCGAATTTCTTCAAGCGGTTTAGCCGTTTTAGAGACATTTCACCGTTCCCCTCAAACTGACACATCCGGCATATACTATCTAGATAAAATGAATTCATGTCCGAGTTTCTGAGATCATAAGCGTGCGTGTGTGTGGTGTTTTTGAAAACTTTCTTTGTATCCCTTGAAGCAATTGACGAATGTGTACCCCGTAAGCAAGAAATACCCATGATCCAATAAGTTTTGTCGTTAGATAAATTCGCGGCTTGATCTTTCCAATAAAATCTCTCCGTTGATCGATTTACCTCATATTTTCTAGACATGAAATTTAGTCATGGGTTGGTCAATTGTAAATTTGGTCAAATTGATTGAACTGATGGAGAGACTGTCTGGATTAGTTCAAGGTGTGTAGGCCCTTTGCCCCCTATCAGCTCCCCTTGAAACCTATTGTTTAGCCCCAGAATCTCTAGGACCAAGTAACATATCGATGCGAAGACTAACAGCTTTGGTTCTTCTCCCTTCGGGCAGTGGCCACTTTCCGGAAGGGCGTGCGAGCTGTTCAGATGGTTGGAAGAGCAAGTACGTATCCCCCCTCCCGAGAGTAGAAACCCAAAATAAAACTCAAATAGTGTATATTGAATATCGAAAGAAAAAAATCACGATTTTTATTCAACCACTCTCGAGATAATTGGTCGATGAGTCATTGAACAATGCTCAGTCGAAGGGGCTATCTCCGTTTGAAATGACCTCCGACGTAAATGCATTTGAAAAATAACCATTTTCACCACGATCATTGAATAACATAGGACGTATAAATATAGCTGGTTGAACAATTGAGAAAATACGCTGAACATTTGTCGCGATAAACTGCAAACTTGACAGAAATGCAGATTCAAATCTATCGACCTGAACCGAGACACGGAAGCTTATTTTTCCACTTTGTTATTATTATTTTCACCGTAAAATATTATTTTCAAGTTTTACTCTTACTTACTTTATCATTGGTATTATTTTTATGAATACTTGTTGTACCATAGCTAATAAGGCGTATTGATGATGATAGGTGTGTGTGCGTGTGTGTGCGTGTGCGTCTAAAATACCAAGTTCGGAGGTCAATTCATTCGCGAGAGGCTACATTGATTTATATCGCTATAATCAGAATAAAGTGTGAAAAGCAACCAATTATTATTAATATTTAATTTGAGCGTGTTTGAATTCGTCTTATAGCTAAATTAACAATTACTAAAAAAATACATGGCAAAAAGAGAAAACGAGTGAGTTTTTCTAATATCCGTATAATCGGCTGGCTCGTATAGTCCAATAAATATGAATATAAAGCATTTTAGGAAAAAGTTTCATCCCGCATATCTGATACATTTTCACGAGTTTGAAGAAAAAAAGAAATGTTTAACCTACAAGGAAAAAGTCACGTATTTTGAGATTGATTCAATTATTCAGTTGTAACAGCTGGCGTATTTTTTTCCTTGACCTGAGAAGCAATAATTTGGAAATTACCGATTCAACACGAAAAACAATTTGATATTCGATGAAAATAGTCCAAATTTTGAGAAAAAAAACCATCTTGAAATACTCTTTGTTTCCCTAAAACCAAGAGTCAGTGGGCCGAAGTAAATATTTCTGGATTATCACTTTTCTATTTGCTTGCGGAAAGAATACATTTACAAGCACTTTATTGACCTCTGAATACAATAGAGTAAGTTAAAACATGCAATAAAATCCATGCTGCATTTTAGTATTGCAAGTTCATCAAAATGATTCAGATTTCGGTGAAGCTTTCACGCGAAATGCCTGATATATATATAAATCGATGGATAGCTATAAATATATTGATATACATACGTGTGTGTGTATCTACATATTGAAACGAACACATCACAGCCAAAATCTTTCTTGTTTCCCCAACGTGTAGAACAACATTGTCTTAGTGTTTGGAATCCTATTGATGTCGTGTTTTATTTCATCACAATAATCGTGCTATTGATACGATATTATATATTATTCTACTACTCGTGTATCGTGTTCGTGTTGGAATGTAGTTTTTTTGAATTTATGTTTTTTTTTTGTTTCACACGGATAAGATGTACGAGTGTTTGATCGTTGTTGCGAGTGAACCGAGTTCGGATGATAATACTTTTGGGAAAAAATGAAAATAAAAAAGACTATCTCATGCGCAGCACCAGCTCACTCGAGCTGATTTTTTCACCGTAACACTTGTCATTAGTTTTTCAAGCTGACTCGATTTTCAATCGA
Organism: Ophion slaviceki; assembly: GCA_944452715.1. NCBI lineage: Eukaryota > Metazoa > Arthropoda > Insecta > Hymenoptera > Ichneumonidae > Ophion > Ophion slaviceki. The sequence continues at coordinate 50,960,892 of OX101786.1, forward strand.
ACATTTGGACGATAATTATTACGATCAATTCGTGAAAAACCACTTATTTTCGTTGGAATAATAATCCACGATACATTTCACAAAAGAGCGTCATATTTGTTTCATTCTCACTGCAGAATAAAAAATATCGTTTTGACGCGCTGCACAGAGAGGCGGCGCGCTGCGTTTCCAATGCAGTCGATAAACAATGTTCAATTACTGTTGACGCGTGATGAAAAGTTGTTTCGATCTCTTGTCCCGTTACGACTAAAATAAATAGAAAAGAGCTCGGATTAGTGCCGCCGAACTATACAATTTAGCATATTCGTTTTGTAAAAATGTAAGAGAAACGCCTAGTGGACAATAGTGTCGAGTGCCTTCTTAGATCGGGGGACGTGCCTACAAAAACCCATCTCTTTGAGTATCTTGAATCAGTCTGTTTGAAAATAAAAGCGGGCTGGAAAGTCAAAGCGTACGAACAAATATACTATTTTGAAAAATAACAACAAAAAACGACAGTTCCTAAGGCTACTTGAAATGACGAATAATTGGAACTTGCCACTGTCGGCTCTCGAAAACAAGTTGGTATACTCGAAATTTCACCGAAAATAGAACGACAGTTTGAAAGATAGAGAACCTATCGCGATATACAGACAAATGAGCCTTCTATCTAGTATATACTACATAGACACAACCGTAACAAAAGCTTTCAACTAACCGTCTATGTGTCTATGACCTTTTGCCTGAACCTCTCGTCCTCCAATCGTTCTACATAGGTGAAGACTACTCGTACCCAAGTAAGTCATCCGGAGGATATTCTTTCACTTTTATCTATTCGATTATTAAACCTATCATTATTTAAGAGGATGAGAAACCTTTCAACTATCTACTTTTTGTCCCTATTTTTATTTGCCCAGTATTTATTCTTTCAATCATAGTACAATAATTAGTGTAGGACACGCGTCATCCTCGAACTTTTACGCTGTTTAAACGTTACATCGAATTTTCCTATTTCACATGCGAAATATCAAATGCTCAAGGAGATAAATAAGTGAGCCACAGTTCGTGCAGTCAACTTTAACGTTTTTTTTTCTCACTTTTCGTCCATTTCTCTCTCTCTCTCTCTCTCTCTCTCTCTCTCTCTCACACACTCTCTTTCTCCCTCTCTTATGCTCTCTTTCTATCTCCGAAACTCCATTTTTTCTTCGTATATTCGTGACATAAAAAATCGTTCATCATTTCTGCCTTCATCGCTATTTTCTAAAAGAAACAACGACGACAAAACAAAAAACACCAATATGTCAATGAATGCACGAAAAGCCACTTTTCTCTCCTAACACTTCTCAGCCTTAAATATTTACAATTTACGTGGGTTTTTCTGTCACGATAAAATAAGCTAAATGGCACTTTTCCTCTCGTAATTCTTCTGTGTATGTATGATAGTACGCACACGACAGCACTTTTGGCATGACGCTCTATCTCGTCGTATGCAAAACAGAATGCTAAATTAGAGAATGTATTTTAGAGAATGTAGCGAATTTGTGTATTCTTCTCTGCTTGCTACGTTAATCCAAGACAGACGACGCGTAAGTGCATTTTTTATCGTTGCATGTTACTTTAGAAGGCGTGACATCGAATCACGATAATTTCTCACGCGGGACCAACACTAGAATCGGCTAAGACATCGCGATAAAAAAAAAAACGATATAATTAAACCGAGTAACGGCAACATTTGTCCTATTCGTAAAACATTTATCGAAATTCGATCGTCCACCGTATGCTTTCCTCAATTTTGTTTACAATGCTTACAACTAGCAGCCTTTGAGAAAACACAAAAGTATTCGGTTATCGAATACTGCCGGCAAACTGCGAGAAGAACCCACAACATTGTGCGGTCCTTCTCGATGTTTATGCTGATTTAGTCTGAACCGATATCCATGTGAATTTCATCGAGACGAATGACATTATACTCGATTATTCGTGAGGATCTTGAGCGACGAGTCATTATCGAGATTGTATTGGGAATTGCAAAATTCAATTCGGTTGCATCGAATATAGATTGGAAAATATAGATTGGAACGAAAGATAAAAATAAATCGTATATTCGATAATGGCTCGGCGATGAGTAGTAATTAGGCATTAGGTACTCAGATTAGCGTAGCTAACATGTGTAGTGATTTGTTACAGACGACCATCATCCTCCCCCTACATTCACTCCGCCAGAACTGCCCAAGATGGTTCACGTGAGAGGTACAGTTGCACCTCAATCGATCCGTGCTACAGCCTCGCAAGCTACGCTCTCATTCGTATTAACATTTTGGTCAACATGGTTTTTACAATTCGTTCAATAATCATTGATATTTCTTATGCGTGGGTGGTGGGTGCAGAACAAAATAAACCACTCTTTTTATCCCGCACAAGTTTTGAGATGAACAAAGTTTTTCGGGCCGCGCTGCTTCCGTTTGAATATTACTTAATCATTATTTGACCATGTCTTTCGTACGAAAATTCCAAGGCACAGAAATAAAGCCTCGGATGATTGGAGGACAAAAAAGTCGCGCTATTCGATCGATTGATAAATTCCTTTGCCAATATTCCAAGTTTTTGCGAATGAAATTGTTGTTGTTGTCGTCGTCATCGTCGTTGTTGTTGTTGTTGTCGTTGTTTGTTCGTTCATCAATAACGAGTACTCTTGAAAGGCAATTTGCATTGCTTTTTAGTAGTGGGAAAAAGCGTAACCACTGGGAACGAAGTATGCGCGCCTGTAAGCACGAGATTTTAGGTACATTAGTACGCGATACACCGCGCACTAATATACTATTCTATAGCCCCAAGCCGATACAAATAAAACCTCGCCAATTCATAATTACAAACGGCCTATCGATCCAAAAATCATGTCCTTGAGCGTATGGCTGTCGAGAGGGCTGATCGTTTGAACTTTGACTAATGGACATGTATACATTTTAGGTGAGATTAGTCGGGAACGAGAAGATCCCAACGGTAAGATTCTATTTTCATCGACAATATTAGTCCCGCATCTTTGACTTCCGTATGATTGGCCAAATCAAAGAATTAAATGCATCGAGTAAGAAGGCACATTCGATAGAAACAGTTGCAGCTCGACTGCAATTGTTTCTATCGGTTCAATTTGCAACTGCAAATTGTCGAGCTGTAAACAATTGCAGCTCAACGACCTTGCCAGTAGTTAATTGTATCCAGATTAAATGAACAAGACTCGAAGTTGATACGAATGTAAACTTTCATTTGCATAATTCATCCATGACACTATCTATTCGTTTATCTACAAAACTAGCTCGAACAAAGTTGTACAAAAGAATGCTTTTGTTTTCCAGCCATGAGAAATCATCGCAACTCCGTGGGAATGACGACGATAAATTCAACGAAACAAGTCAATAAAGTCAAACCGAACGTCAACAGAGCAGCTAGCGACAGTTTGACGAGTCCGAATCAACCGTATAATCAGAGGTATCGCCGCGTATCGCGGAACAAAGAGTGAACTGAATATTCACCAAACTGTATTGATCGTTCCCCATCAAGATCGTACTTCTCGATTTTAATACTTAATCCGTAGTTCATTTTTATCTATCGAAATTGCAGTTTCGATTTGCCGATTAATGGGTACTTGGTAATTGGATGATAAAAATTGAAGGATGCTTCAAAATTGTTAATTGCCAGATATCGACGAATACACACGCGGATTGGCGTTTTTTTTTCTTTCTTAATCTTCCAAAGGCGTGCCAGAGTAGACGCGAATCTAAGAAAAACCATCAAACATATGCCCCAAAAAATCACCAATTTGAGCCATTAATCGCAACGATGAGTTGCGAAAAATAATGACCAAACAAATAATCGCCGAATAATTCCAATTCGTGTTTGTGACATATGACCGAAAATATACCATCGGAGAACCTCGAAGAGGGATCAAATAATCGAAAAGAGAATGGCGAAAAAAAATGTCAGTTTTCCGATTGGTTATTTTCGGAAGTCAATGAACGTGTTAACCTTTCGATTGCAGATCGCAAGAGGAGTCCGCATACGCTGGCTACCATCTCGCCTACGAAGTGAAAAAGCTCATGTATGTAGCTTACGCGTTCAACGATATTATGTTTGGTGCATTTCCGCGACTTTTCTTCTCGTTTGGAATTTTTGCGAGACAATCTTTTGGCAAAGAAAAAAAATATATACTTTCGACATAACTTTACGCATCGATCGATTGATGAATTTAGTTGAAACTGGGCAAAGCAATTGTATGAATTTAAGTAGAATTTGTTTTGTTGGGGCGCAAAGTTGAAGGAGAAAGTGTAGAGACAATGAAATATTTGACGAGGCTTGAGACACCAGTTGCATTATTGTTTCAGGCCAACGAGTCGAGGGTCAGGTGGGACGAATGTGAATAACAACGGTGGCCTCCAGATCGGTATCGCCGATGATCAAGCGAAAGATTTTGATTTCGAAAAGACGGAAATGAAGTACGACTCGACGGGTATGTTTCATTGGAGTCCCGCCCGGAACCTCGAAGACTGTATACTCGATCGTAATCAGGCGGCGATGACGGTACTGAACGGTCACGTCGTCGTATGCCTCTTTGCCGATCCCGACTCGCCCCTCATCGGACTGCGAAACCTTGTGATGCCATTGAGAGCTTCCAATTTCCATTACCACGAGCTTAAACACGTAGTGATAGTTGGCTCTGTCGACTACATACGACGGGAGTGGAAGATGCTGCAGAACCTGCCAAAAATATCCGTGCTAAACGTGAGATGGCCCTTCTTCTTCTTCTCCCCCGCCCCTTCACCTTTTTTTCGTCGACAACTATGTTTGCTTTGACACAAGAGCCGAGACGGCCAACTTCAAAGTGGCCATCGATATTTCAATGGGTTTATTTGTTTTTGGAAAACAAGGGTTCGCCATTGAGCCGAGCGGATCTACGCGCCGTTAATGTTAATCTCTGCGACATGTGTTGCATCCTGTCGGCAAAAGTGCCTAGCAACGACGATCCAACCCTCGCCGACAAGGAGGCCATTCTCGCGTCCCTAAACATCAAGGCAATGACATTCGACGATACGATCGGTGTGCTCAGCCAAGTTGGCAGTCCTATAGTTCTTCAACGACGCGGTTCGGTTTACGGTGCTAACGTGCCAATGATAACCGGTAAATCTAAACTATCCTCATCTTTCACCGCCTCAAATTTGACTGGCAAACACTTTTGTTCAACCAAACCGTACCGTTTTTTTTTTTTCTTTAACTTTTCGTTTTGTTCTTTTTTTGTTTCTCGTTTTCCCGAAGAGCTCGTTAATGACAGCAACGTGCAATTCCTCGATCAGGACGACGACGATGATCCGGATACCGAGCTCTACCTGACCCAACCGTTCGCCTGCGGCACTGCCTTCGCTGTCAGCGTATTAGACTCTCTAATGTCAACGGTATTGAGACACGAGGACGATGCACCGCTATTGCCATTTCATTGCTATTTCCAAAAGAGACTTTGAGACTCACGATATTTCGTTAACTCCCCAGACGTACTTCAATCAGAATGCCTTGACTCTTATACGATCGTTAATCACCGGAGGAGCAACGCCCGAACTCGAATTGATTCTAGCCGAAGGAGCAGGCCTCAGAGGTGGTTACAGGTAACAATTCACTCGGTCACACTCGATCAATCCCACTTTATACACGGATTATTCAACGCTCAACATATTTTCGAACAAAAAACATCTTTTACGTATTGTTCTTTTTGTTCTTTCTACCTCGTACACGTGTTATCCGTTCAATTGTTACTCAAACATCCACAAGGATGTCTAATCGTGCAATCGACTTTCCGCTACGGCAAAACAAATTTCGAATCGAGAAGAGTTTGTGGCTTCCGGATGGAGGCCGTGTTGAGGATCAGCGTTGTGCCGACGTTTCGCAAACGTTACAGTCTGCATCATCAGGGCTGAGAGCTCCGATACTGAAGCTCTCGTGTCTCAGGTATTCCTTATATAGTTGCAGTCATCGTTCCAGACAACTGCACCAGCCAATCAGATGTTTAAATTGATCAGCTGGATCAGAAAACAACAACACTTCTAAAGAAGGCTGGTCTATCGGAAAACCTAACCAAAGCCCTTACACCCAAGGAATCCTTACCGCCCAGGCTTTACGGTCTGCCAAAAATACACAAAAACAACATCCCACTAAGGCCCATTGTTAGCAACATAGGCAGCCCTACATATCACTTGGCACGTTTTCTCTGCAAACCTTTGCAGGAACTCGTAGGTCTCAACAACTCCTATATCCAAAACTCCCGGGATTTTGTGAACAAGATCCAGTCTATCAAGGTACAACCAGAAGATATTTAGTGAGTTTCGATGTTGTATCCCTGTTTACAAACGTCCCAACCAATGAAACCCTAAGCATAGTTAAAAATTCCAAAAAAGTTGCCCCTAACCTACTGCCCCTCATAGAACATTGCCTAAACTCTACATACTTCCAATTTCAATCCCAGTTTTATGAACAAACTTCAGGCGCAGCCATGGGTTCCCCTATTTCCCCTATCATTGCCAACATCTTTATGGAGAACTTCGAGAACAGAATTCTGCAAGAAGCTTCCCTCAAGCCCTCCACCTGGTTCCGATATGTCGATGACACCTTCGTCATTTGGAGTCACGGCAAAGAAAACCTCAATCATTTCTTAACTTTCCTCAACTCCCAACACCCCAATATTCAATTCACCATGGAGATAGAACAGGAAAATCAAATCCCTTTTCTGGATGTACTGGTTCAACGGAAAAGCGATGGCACTTTGGGCCATAAAGTTTACCGGAAGCCAACGCATACGGATAGATACCTCCACGCTACGTCCCATCACCACCCTTCCCAAAAACAGTCGGTCATAAGCTCTCTGGTCTACAGAGCTCTAGCGATCTCCGAACCAGACTCCCTGGAGGTTGAACTAGAACGCCTACGAAAAGCTTTAGGAGACAATGGTTACAAGCCAGGCAACATCGAAAGAACGATCAAAAATCTAAAAAGAAAAATAGCTGATCCGAAAACGGTTACAGCACCTGATGGAGAAAATGAAGGACAAATAACTGCAACAACTTCCCTTCCATACCTTCGGGGCATAACCGATCGCATAGGCAGGGTCCTTGGAAAACATAACGTGCGAGTCATCTTCAAACCTCAGAAGAAACTAGCACAAGTGATTCCGAGTGCAAAAGACCAAAGACCACCATTAAGTGCACCAGGAGTATACAAAATACCCTGCTCATGTGGCAAAGTGTACATAGGGGAAACCGGGAGGAAGATCAGTACACGGATCAAAGAACACCAACGGTGTATCAAATATGGCCATATTACACAATCAGCGCTGGCCGAACATTGGATGGAGACTGGTCATGCCATACAGTTCGACAAAGCCCAAAGTCTGGCCCCATCAAACAGCTATTTTTCCAGGAAACACCGAGAAGGCTTGGAAATCCGAAAACATCCGGACAACCTAAACAGAGATGGAGGATATCACGTCAATCCTATTTGGCACACCGTCCTCCCGGTTTTTTAATTGACCAGCTGATCAATTTAAACATCTGATTGGCTGGTGCAGTGGTCTGGAACGATGACTGCAACTATATAAGGAATACCTGAGACACGAGAGCTTCAGTATCGGAGCTCTCAGCCCTGATGATGCAGACTGTAACGTTTGCGAAACGTCGGCACAACGCTGATCCTCAACACGGCCTCCATCCGGAAGCCACAAACTCTTCTCATTACATAAAGAGCCGTGAAAGCCTTAAAACTAAAATTTCGAATCGATCGTAATAGAATATGCTGACAATATCAATTTTTCATTTTTTTCCCTTCTTCCGAAATCATGAAAGAAAAATTAGTGACTTTTGTGCTTCAAACGCATCAAACAAATTGTACGACAATTTCATTTTCAATTTCGATCATTTCGAAATGCAGCCGTCGATTAATTGTTCAAATATTGCATTTTCCAAATATACAGAATGACATTGTTCATTTCTACACATTTTTACAACATTGAAGAAAAAAATAAAACGAAAAATGTCCATTTGTTCCCTTTTTGCCACGATTTACGTACGAAACATCCTCAACAGGATAAAATATAACGTTTTGAAAGCTTTCCCTCTCTCTCTCTCTCTCTCTGTCACTCTCTTTCTCTCTCTCTCTCTCTCTCTCTCTCTCTCACACACACACACACACACACACACACACACACACACACACACACACACACACACACACACACACACACACACACACACACACACACACACACACATTCTCTTTCTCTTTCTCTCCCCCTCTGTCTCTCTCTCTCTCTTTCCGCAGTACCGCGGACAGTCTGGCGAATAGAGATCGATGTCGAGTTGGTCAGATATCGTTGTACGACGGGCCATTGGCCCAGTATGGAGAGGGAGGCAAGTACGGTGACCTCTTTGTCGCAGCATTAAAGTCGTATGGAATGCTGTGCATTGGTCTGTACAGGTACAGGTACCGAACTTTCTTTAACTCGATGGTATTTATTGGATTACCATGGGTGCACAGCGACGGTGGTCGCGATGGGGTTTCGTCGGCCACCGCTATCGCTGTTCCTCATTGCGCCGCCCCCCCCCCTTCTCACTCTTGTTTACGTTTATCCGAGTCTTTTCTCCGTTCAAATATCTCTCCTCGAATTTTGTCAGACTCGGAGAATAAAAACAAAAGGAAGGCGACGAGGAAACAGATTTTTTTTTACTTACTATCTTGACTTGTGCTGTGCATTTATTCATTTGCGCCGCTAAATAATTGCATTTTACGTTTTTTTCTCTGATAAATGCGAAAAGTGTACACCGAAGATATCGAATGTTGGGCCCTCCCATCCAAAAAATATAATTTCAATCAATTTTTTGTATCTCGTGACAGTTTTGTTTAGCTGTTTTGTTTAGTTGCCCGCCCAAGATTAATCAAAATATGCAAGCAAATTTTAAAAAATATTTCTAGTTTAGCTGGCTTATTTTTTTTCTTATCAATATTATTATTATTTTTTTTTATATTAGACTTTATTGCTCCGGGCAACACACTTCCTCAATATTATTATTATTGTTATGATTATTATTATTATTATTATTATGTGATACGTAAATGGGTGTCTGTGCGCGTGCGCATGTATTCGTGGGTGTGTTTTGTTCCGTGTGTGTGTGTATGTTACGTGGACGAGTCTAGAATCGAATTAACGAATGTCTGCTCTCCTTTTCTGCGACCGGCATCCAAGGTTTCGCGACACGAGTTCTTCTTGCGACGCATCGTCGAAGCGTTACGTCATCACAAATCCACCCGATGATTTTACGCTTTTACCTGCTGATCAGGTATGCTCATTCGTACGATTGTCAAAAAGATATTCCTATGATGGGATGAGAAGTTGGCTGGTCCTATCGAGAAGTCGTATATTTCGTAGGAAATAAAAATGCCAGTTGGCGAGAAAATGTTCAAGTATAATAAAATGAGAAAAATAAAAAAAAAAAGATCAAAAGAAAAAAAGTAAAAGACTAGCCAACTTGAAACGAGAGAATAAAAGTGATGATTTTGAGAAATGACGTCCGATCCGACAGGTTTTCGTACTGATGCAGTTCGACCCGGGCCTCGAGTATCGACCAAGCCGCGGTGCACGCGGAAAGGACGACGCCTCTTGACTGTTGCTGTGTAGCGCCCTGACTGACGGACCATATTCCTACATTTAATCGAACGTAGGGGACTGTGTCGTGCCATCCGAATTATCGAACAAGTTTACTCCTCGTTATCCTCCTCCGCCTTCTCGACCGATGGGAATTTCGTACAACACCCGGAGCGTTTATTTCGTGCAAAAGAAAAAAACCGACAAAGAAGACAATCACCTTGCCGCTTAGGTGACAACGACTAAAGAAACAGAAAAGTTCATTTACGATTCGCCGGTCTGTCTGTCAATTATCCATCGGAAAAAATTATTCAACCCGAGAGGAGACGATTGTACATCGTCAACTAGCAACGCGTTCTCCGACACTTGTGAAAATATAAAAGCAATATAAATGAGATTTCTTCATTCTTCAAGTTGGCCCGCTCCGCAAAACTTGTGCGCGCGCGCGCGCGCGGCCGCGTGTATGTGTGTGTGCGTCCGGTATTCGATCGAAAGAATGAATCGTAAAAAGAGGGTTAAAATCGCGAGAGGAGGAGGAACGAGGAGGATGTTTCGATGTGGCACGACGGAGCTTGGTTCGAGGGTCGCTACACAGGTAATTTTCGATCCCCATTAACCACAAATGGATGGATTCCTTATGATGAATATGCACGGATTCGCAGAGAAGACTCACCCTTCCAGCCCCATTGACCAACGGAAGATTGCTTCAAGGGGCTCCCGGCCACACCGGATACACGTTGAAAAGCTTCAAGAGGATCCTCGTAAGGAGGCAAAAATAAAACGTTTCAATCTCGCCCACACTGTCTCATCGAGAGTGTGTCGGTGGTCAAAAGTTGTTGGCCAATGGGTAGGCCGCTTGACCTTTGCGAAGAAGTGATTTATCCGCAGACTCGACAAACCCGAGTGGCAGCTGAGTGCAACGAGGCAGAAAAACAAACTCTTATTAAATATAAATATTTGAATGACCAATAATTTTCGTTAAAGGCGAAAAAGGCTTGTTTTTTTGACAAAGGAATTATCCTCGCGACGCCCACTTTCCGTTGATTCGACAAAGCATGCGCCTGGATCCCGAGCTTCTCGTGTTCCGAAGTGGCTGTTTCCGGCGAACGTGAGAGATTATTCGGAAGAAAACAAGAACAAAGGAAAGGGCTCTCGCAGTGGGACAGTGAGAAAGTTTGGTAAATGTCGCTTCAAATGTGAGAGTGCGGGGGGGACTATACCAATATTATCTCACCTCGTGTGTCTTGTTTACCATTAAAGCAAATAACAAGAAGATGAACATAAAGATAAAACAAAACGAATGAAACTCATAAAAATCTCAATACAAGCACTTTGTACAGATTCTATAAATAATAACAAGATGAAGAAAAAGGCCCCTTTTCCACACGATTTTCAGTCTATCGTATGGTGTACCTCGTTACGAGGCTACGCGCCGGAACATTAAGTTTTTCAAAAATAACAAAAAGTTATAATATGCACATATTTATGACACGTACATACCGGATAATTATACATATTATAAATATGCGTATAAATAGGACACTCTCTCTTTTATATATTTTTGAGAAACTCACGTGTGTACATATACGGATGTACGTATTATGAAGAATTATCATGATAACCCATATAACTGCGTATGAATGTAAACAACACAAGCGTACGAAGAAAAACTATGTATCTACACACGAACATTGTGTACAGTCGTGAATTGTAACAGTGCGAAAATGATTGAGACGTACACCCACACACACACACACACACACAATGTTTTTGAGCAAACACCGAGGAAAGAGGAGAGAAAAATAAGAAACGTAAATAATGTTTCGAAGATTTCGGACTAAATGGGGCAAAAAGAAGAACAAAAAAAACCACATGCATCAACATGATCTGCGGTCGTTTCCGTCTACGGTTGGAGAGTAGCATCGATTTAAAAAATCTATATATATTTCGACTAAAAATGCGATTGATTGGAGAAATAAAGAGAAAAAAAGAAAAAAAAAAACAAACAACCAATACATTACTAGCTGTGGTAGACGCTGCTGCCGTGTTCGTATATGCATATAACGTGTAATACTTGCTCTGCTGCTGTGCCGCTGCTCCTGTTGCAACATCCACGTGCACTGTTCACTGCCACCCGCAGTTCATGTTGTGACAAACAAAACATCCCCATCGTAATGTGTTAAAAGTTTATACGGGGAGAAGCGATATTCGGTTTGCAATGTACGAGAGAGAGAGTGAGGGGGGGAGAGAGAGAGAGAGAGAGAGAGAGAGAGAGAGAGAGAGAGAGAGAGAGAGACAGAGACAGAGCGAGGGAGTGAACAAATGTTGAGTACTTGGAAAAAAAACATAAATTAAAACATCGATGCGAGACTTCACGTTGGCAATATTTTTCATTCGTTAAGTCACAAATATTCACGATCTAAGTGAGATTTCCAAAAGTCATATTTTACTCACTAGAACTTGTCTGTGTAGCGCAATTTTAGCATTGCAATTTGGCTGTACATCCGACTTTCCATTTCTCCATTATTTCCTTGACAGTGCATTGCAAAAAAACATTAAAATCTACCAAAAATGTGTGTTTTGTGGTAGCCAGTTTTTTGCTCATCTCTCTCTCTCTCTCTCTCTCTCTCTCTCTCTCTCTCTCTCTCTCTCTCTCTCTCCCGCCCTCCCTCCCTCCCTCACTCGGGAAGGGGAAAAACAAAAATGATACAAATTTGTAATTAGATTTGTGCAAGTCATCGATTGAGTCGTCGAAAGCCTTGCTTAGTGTTTTAGCACGAAACGTGGTTGCTCGTGCCATGTTGAGTCCACGATATATAGATGAATTTATGTATAATTGTCATCTTCCCGTGGAGAACCGATATATCCCTATTTCAAACGTGTTCATTTTTCTCTCAAACTTTCTTTTGACTCGAGGAAATTCCACTCGGGCCGTGACTCGATTGCACAAACGTTATTTCGTTGAACGAAATTTTCGCTTTTTCGATAATGTAATGTCGTGAGGCTGAAAGGAGATGTTTAAGAATTTTACCAACTATTATGCACGCGTGTCTCTTCGCGAAAAAAAAAGAAAAAAAAAACTATCGCGGCTCGACGAGGTATATGACAATCATTACAAGCACTCTCTTCGATAATTAAATCATGCACCGATATCAATCGATTTATTCATTCCCCTTTCCATATTTTTGTTTTCTACATTCGCGTGTACGTATGATGTATTAACGTATGTATCTGTACAACAGCAACAAAGAATTTTTTTTTTAATGGATACAAAATCGAAGGATTACGGGTGTTGGAGTGGCGCGCGTGTGTGCGTGTAGGTGCAAATGTGTGCGCGCATGTATAATAATAAAATTTGAGAGTTATCGAGGTTGCAAATAAAGACAAGGCATACAAAAATATAATTGAACTATAATCATATCGGGCTTTACAGATGTATAAAAACGGATAAAAGAAAGAAGAAATGATAAAAACGAAAAAAGAAAATAAATGAAATTGACGGCGCGCAGAGCGTTCGCCCACCTTCAATGCCTCATTAACCTCATCTAATGCTTTTTTATCTGTATATTTACAATTTGTGTACCAATGAGGAACGTTGTTTAATCATGTTGTTGATGTTGTTGTTAAAGAATGAGATTCAATATTGTACATAACTATATATTCATTATAATTGATGATATGAATAATTATATACATAAAAGTCAGCCTGAAGGAAAAAAAACGAACTTGTGTGTTCACTGGGTGTTTTCAAGACGTGTGTACAATTTCCCTCACCTCATCCTGCTCATGCCTGTCGTCAAATCGACGTGTACGTGCAACACGAGAGAAGGAAGATAAAAAACCAGAGGTTTGTCAATCTTTAAACGGCCGTGTTTATTACGTAGTATATGTTTTAATGAAGAGTGCTCTCGTAAAGTTCGAGAAGAGCGTCCAGTATCCTTTCTCTGTATTGCGGCACTTGATGAAACTGTTGACATATAAATGGGCTGCGATCGACAAAGAGAATACTCTCGAGCAGATCGGGCTCCTCGGAAAAGTATTTCTTCGCTGCTGTTGGTTCCAGTAGCATAATAGGAATGTTGAGAATACCATGTATCATGGACGTTATTTGTAATTCTTTGAGGGAATCGACGAATTTAATCCACGGCAAGAGTAGCGCAAGCTCGAGGCCTGCATCGCTCAGACACTCGGCCATCGAGTCCCAATAAATCTTGTATAAATATTCACGATGATTGCGACGAAATTGTCGGGTTGTAGTAAACTGGAGAAAGCAGAGAATATCATGGGCCGGAGGGTTGTACCTGGCGAGACAAGCAAATTTCATCTTCACAGTCGCATTCGATTGACATATTAATATTTTGGGCCTAAATGTGTATGGGATCGCGAAATTTGAGGCTATGTAAAAATAGTTGGATTGGGAGATGGAAGTGAGCGCCAGCCAGCCCTACCACCCTACTTACCTTGCTAATTGAAAATCAACGAAGCAGCAATCCTCAGGTTTGCCGTTTGCGTCGTATCTGAAGAGAATATTGTTCGCCCAAAGATCACCGTGACAAAGAACGTTTCTGTGCTCGTTCGATCGTGACAACCTTTCCACGTGATCCAACGTACAGGCTCTAAAGAATTTCTTGAATCGCTGACGTTCGGTAGAGGTCAGTTGTTCCACGAGATCGATCAACGAATCGACACCCTTGACGGCCGCGTCGAACATACGCTTTGATTTACCCTCGGAGGACGGCCACAGCGTTTCCGACGTCCACTCGCCGAATTCATCGTCGAGATTTTTTTTCTTTACCTCCTCAAAGACGATCGAGTTTGCGTGAAATTTGGCCAATGTTCTCAGGACGACAAGACAGTGCTCGAGGTCGAACGATATCGATTTGTCGGCCATTATGTAGCCGCTCTCAGTCATATCCTCGAGAACAATAGCGGTTTTATCCTCACTGAACAGCAACTCGGGTATCCGATTCTTCTCGATATTGTGGCAAATTTCGGGAAAAACCGTCTTATAGAGATTAACTTCTTTCTCGAATGTGCCGTACAGCTTTGTCCAATCATACTGGGGACTCGTAGTCAGCGGGGGCGTTTTTGCAAAAAAATTATAAACCCGATTCTCGCCCGGTTTATCGTTATCGCGGCAAATTATTATCCTCAGAGTAAAGTACTGACCCATGAAACCGTTTATTTCACCGATCGGTATTATCTCGTAATCAACCAGACGGAAATTATCGATCGAATAATCGCCGAGCTTTCTACGAACAATCTTGATACACTCCTCATCACCGATCACTTTCGCCAAACTCGAGTCTTTCATTCTGTCCTCTCCTTGGCTTTTGTATTTTATCTAATTTTTCAAGCCAACCACGGGAAATATATATCGTCCTTGCGCACTCTGCACCGAGTCCGTCGAAATAGTGTTGAAGAGATTGCTCAACTGCACGCATTTATACGGAATATATTCACGCCGTCTGACCTTTATAAAGTAGGATAAATTGGAGCGGGATGCGCCTCGTATCTACTCCGAGGCGGAAATGTTCCTTCATTGATGCTCATTGAGACGCACGAGTTTCAACGAGACGTGTTAACTTTTCATGCAGTTATATTGCCACATCGTTCGTGTGAACATCTCCATGTTTTGTCTATTATATGCACACACGCACACACACACACACACACACACACACACACACACACACACACACACACACACACACACACACACACACACACACACACACACACACACCGGGTCGACAAAAAGTATCCGGACACGTGCCAAACGTATCAGCGGAATCGACTTTTCGACGAAAATATTTCAAATCTCAATTCTCCGTTTGGGCCTGAAGCAAAAAAGCATCTGTCGGTATTATTATCGGCTATTTTTGATCGGGCCCAAATCTGTCGACAAATCTCTTTGAATCAAACTACGTTTGCATCTCATCTACCACTTGATCCGTCTGAAAAGCGATATTTGGATGTCCCGATAGTTACCCGTGAAAAATTTGCCGGCGCTTAAGATGCGGCCGACGCTTAGTACGATATTCAGCATCAACCACTAATACCTAGTGTTGGTCCTTTATACGGGCCAATGATTTGGCCATGATTCTGCCAGTGCTCATTTGAACCATGGCAAACCAACGAACACCCAACGTTGGGCCAAATATCGATTACCAACTGTCAGTCAACTATCGGGTCCCAGTGTTGGCCGCGAACATGGGCCAATCGGTTGATAATGGGTTTGCCGGTCTCGAATTGAAGCTCCGCACACCATCGAAGAGCCAACGCTGGGCCAGTACTAATTAATGACCGTCGGCCAATTGTCGGGGCGAGCGCAGGCCCTGAGTCTGAGCCAATCCTTTGACCGTGGTTTTGCCAATGCTTATTTTTACCATGGCAAACTGACGAATTGCCAATCCTAGCCCAACACTGGCTTTGAACGGTATAGTCCATATATATACAAGAATGCTGTTTTACGTATATAATTATTATATATTTTTTTATTATCGATGCATGCAATGTTCTACGTCCTATGATAATAAAAACTCATAATTACTGTTATCTGAAATTCACTTTATTACAAATAAAATTGATTCATACTAAAGTTTTGTGGTGTATTAAAAAAAAAGCCGAGTTATTATGATAGTATTAAGAAACGTCGAGTGTTAAAACTACGACAAAAATTAGAAGACTCTTTACAGCAGGTTAGGATCAGAGGCAACGAAACAAAAAGACAAGTAGATAGTGAAACAAATGTGTAAACATTCCACGAACAAGTGATTGTGCATAACGATGTTAGTGAATCTAATAATTCTTTCGATGAGCAATCATCGAGCACAGAAACTTGTGAATCTGATCGATTGTTGGCTAAGCATTGGGTTGTTTTGACAGCCCTACACTGGGCCAACACTAGCCCGAATATTGCGCCAACAATATGAAGCCGACCTTAGCCCTACTATGGGCCGGTGATCATGCCAACCGTCAGCCAATGATCGTAATCTCTTTAGCCCAATGTTGGGCCAATACCCGGCCAACTGTTAGAATTTCCGGTAAGCCTACTATTGACCAACCGTACATCCCAGCGTTGGGCCGAAGAGATCACTCCTACCGTGGCGCAACACTACACCGGTAGTGCTGCCGTTCATCGACTAATGGTAGAATGTGATTGGCGTGACGCTGGCTCGAGGTTGGGTCGGTTGCTTCGTTTTTCACGAGCCCAATGTTGGGCCAATACCCGGCCAACTGTTAGGATTTCCGGTAAGCCTACAATTGGCCAACCGTACATGCCAGCGTTGGGCCGAAGAGATCACTCCTACCTTGGCGCAACACTAAGCCGGTAGTGCCGCCGTTCATCGGCCAATCGTAGAATGTGATTGGCGTGACGCTTGCTCGAGGTTGGGTCGGTTGGGTCGTTTTTCACGGGTTTCTCTATACCCCGTTATATATACACACCCTTGACCAATTACAGTGTGCTTTATACAAAGCACACTGTGATTTTTCTATCCGAACAAAAAATCGAATATCTCAGCGAAAAATTATCGTAAACCAATTTACCAAACGGCATTTCGAAGAAGATAAAACCAGCTTCATTTTGCCTTTTTTTTTATTTTTGCGATAAGATCTTTGAGAAGCAAATCGTTAGCTTTAATTACGTTTAAAAAAACTGTGCCATTTAGTTTCGCAGGCTAATTTAGTTATTTTCTTGAAAAAAAAAACGGCAGGTTTCCGAAAGGCCGGCATCGTGTGCGGCGTAACTTGAAAACTATGAGGTTTGGAGTATTTAGTCTAACAAGGAAACGTTGCGAGGTCGATGTCTCCGATTTCGATGAAATTTAGCATGCTTGTAGAATGGGTAAAAATAGGCGACAGGTATTTTTTTATATCGGCGGAACCCGATTTTTAAGGGTTGAAAAGCACCCTCGAAGATTGGGGTGTATTTCGTTTTTCGTCGATAACGTTTTAACGGTACAAGATATGAAAAAACTTCAAATTGCAACAATGTTTATTTTTTCGTGTACTATACATTGGAGATGAGAACGATGCAGATAGCAACAAATTTCATATTGTTTATTGCAAAAATGCAATTTTTTAAACCGTATCTCCGAGAATTTTTAATCGATTGGCATGTAAATTTGCATACATGTAGAGAATGGAAAAGTGCGGACACGGATTTTTCCTTTTTCCGATATCTCACAATTAAGGGGTTGAAACTGCCCGTCGATTGTTTTGCCGAGAGCATCGTATTATCAGCTAGCCTTTTGGCATTTCGGTCTAAATTCACGTCAATGTATGTTCGTGTTATGACGCAATTGCATATTTGTAGCATTCCAACCCCCCCTCCCGATCGGTCCCCCTCTCGAAAGGCAAATGTTTAAAGTTCTTACCGTGCGGCATGGACCAAAATTTGCAGAAATAAATATGGGTTACAAAGAAAGTACAATCAGTAAAAATAGTCGATACACATTTTCTAGTTTTGGCGGAATGACACTCTTAAGGGGTCAACGCACCCTTGAAAACTTCGTTCTTTCTATAGCTCGTGAACGGGCCGAAATAAAAATAAAGTTCGAAAGGAAAAAATTTGGCCTTCTTCGACTACTAGACGTTCATGATGAGTACAGCAATAAATGGCGTGTTGTTTGTTGCAATAATTCGTGAATTACTTGTGAAAAATCACTCTTCAGTTTTCCACTAATATGGGCAGAGGCAAGGATCGCAATCACAGGACTGACTTCGTGCTTCGGGAAGCAACTGGATTACAATTGTATATTTACGAAGAAATTCTCCCCCGCCACGTACAGCCTTTGGAGATTACAACACAATCGGAAAAGTGTTCTCGCGCTTACTCATTTAGGTAACGTTTCAACGCTATGTTTTTTATGGATTATACTTATTACAATAATGATAGTCATGATAAAAGCGTTTGAAACAAAGAGATTTCTTACACCACGCACAAGTGATAATAGCTGCTTCGTCGCATATATCGCATGTCGGTACATTTTGTGAACAGCAAAATTCTACCGGATTTTCGAAGTTTGGTGGTCTTTCTTCTTCGTACCCGCTTTTGTACCACGCATATTTGAAAAGGTTTGTTAACCGTGGCGAAGAAAACTGGTTGTGTGTAAGAGATTATAATTTAACAATATTTTCTCTCAAATGCAGATCGACGTCGTAATTGTATAATATTACTGCGTCAGAAAAGTGTTTGACGAAGTTTTTCCATACACGGAAGCAATAAACATCAAAGGGCTGTATCATTCCAGTCATTCCTGCAGGAATTACTAATTATCATATGGACTAATTGTCTACAGGACTAATGAAACTGGTGCAATATATTTACCTGCTGGAGTGGTTAAAACTTTAATATCTTTCCCTTGCATATCCATTTCTTCAAATGCAGATGGACATTGACCGCTCCAAGAATCCAGAAGTATTACCGATTTTGGACCCGTATTGGGAATACATACTTCTTGGAACCATCGCTTGAAATTATTAGTCGTCAATTTTCCAGATTTCGAAGCCAATAGAAATATATTTTCGGCTCTGAACATAGTTTGTTCCACTCGAGGACGAAATTTTCCAGTAGGTTCGTTTAAAACGATCAACATAGGTGCCAAAAGCTTGCCACTCGCAGAAACCAAAGGATGTATAGTATAACTGTGTGTTGTTGATGTTTTCGATTGCACGACTGTCTCAACGGATTTCTGCCCTTCTTCCGCCAATGTGCGGCCTGTATGTAGCTCTAAATTGAATCCACTCTGATCAGAATTAAATGTGTTTTCAGCCCCAACGTTGGCTATGTTCACTTTCACTATTTCTATAAATTCGATAGCTTTGTTTTGAAGTGTATCAGCGTTTAATAATTGTTGTTTTGTTACATATTTAGTAATCTTCCGTGACACAATTCCATGTTGGTTTTTGACTGTCCTTAGCCAAGAAGCGGATGCTTGGAAATTTACGGCTGGTATTTCTACAATTTCTCGTGCACGTAAGGCCCATCGTCGAAGATCTATATCATGGACAGGCAGCCATTTGTCCAAAGCATCATTAAAATTGTTTAACGTGTAGTAAGCTATCTTTGTTAACTTTTCTTTGTAGGTGCCACCCTTATTTATACTGTGGGCCCACCGGCGCGACTGCGGCCCTGATTTCACCTTTTTGAATTTCGTTTGAACAGATGATAACTTTCTATTCCCATTTGCCCCGGATCTCCAGTAATCTACAGCTCTTGTCTTGTATTCGTAACTCAATTCTTCTGTATCTTGGGTACATACATTTTCATCAATTTTTGGATCTAGGTATGCCGTGCCAATCTCCTTCACTGTCATCTTTTATTGCGGCTGCTTCATGAATTTAATTTGGTGACCGAAAATCCAAACCAGTTGCGAATTCCATTTTCATAGGTTGATCCATCGCTTCAATGATCATGTTCTCTAGATACTTACTGAACTGTTTTTCCTGTTTGGTGATTGGAGTGCGAGGCAAATTCATAGCACTTATCGCTATGGATAGAAGTTGAATAACATTCACCGGATTAACGTACATTTTTATTTGTATTTCGAACTCAAAATTTATGGCTGGCTTCTCCATCGTAACTGCAGCAATAATGATCGTTGGTGAATTTATATGACTTGAAACCTAATTGATAAATACACACGAAAAAAATTACGACGACACACGCTATTACCAGAACTGCTATTAATCTTTAATAAGGCGATTTCAAGGTTGTCATGAGATCCGCTGTTTCCACCTCAGTCGCTCTTTGCGAAGATTTATTTCTTTCGTTCATTGGTTCTGCTATTTGTGAAATTAAAGTCAAAGATAAAGATTACATTATGCTGCGTTATAAGTTGATGAAAACGTTTGCATTATTCTATTCATGAGTTGCAGCGGCAATCCAAAAACGCTGTAATCTCTGCAGATAATGCCTTCGATACGATGAGCGGAGTGGAATTTCTTCGTAAATGGACAATTGTAATGTTTATTGCAATAATTCACGAATTATTGCAATAAACAACATGCCATTAGTTGCTGTACTTATCATTATCATCATAAACGTCTAGTAGTCGAAGGATACAACATGTTTTCCCTTCGAACTTGATTTTTATTTCGAAAACGAGAAAATGTGTATCGACTATTATGACTGATTGTACTTTCTTTGTAACCCATTTTTATTTCTACACATTTTCGTCCATGCCGCATGGTAAGAACTTTGAACGTTTGCCTTTCGAAAGACCGTTGGGGGGGCCGGAATGTTACAAATATGCAATTGCGTCATAACACGAACATATATTGACGTGAATTTAGACCGAAATCCTAAAAGGCTAGCTGATTATACGATGCTCTCGGCAAAAAAATCGACGGGCAGTGTCAACCCCTTAATTGTGAGATATCAGAAAAAGAAAAAAATCCGTATCCGCACTTTTCTATTCTCTACATGTATGCAAATTTACATCCCAATCGATTAAAAATTCTCGGAGAGACGGTTGAAAAAATTGCATTTTCGCAATAAACAATATGAAATTTGTAGCTATCTGCATCGTTTTCATCTCCAATGCATAGTACACCAAAAAATAAACATTGTTGCAATTTGAAGTTTTTCCATATCTCGTACTGTTAAAACGTTATCGACGTAAAACGAAAAACACCCCAATTTTCGAGGGTGCTTTTCAACCCTTAAAAATCGGGTTCGGCCGATATACAAAAATATGTGTCGCCTATTTTTACCCATTCTACAAGTACGCCAAATTTCATCGAAATCGGAGACATCGACCTCGCAACGTTTCCTTGTAAGAAGTAAAAAGTTGTATTTTGTTATTTTGGAGTCACTCAATATTTTCTCGATTTTTGTTCCGAAATTTCTACGTTTCGCTAGCTTTGGTTGATGATAGTCGACGATTTATCTCATCAATTTATTGCCGTTACTTTATAACCAGTGGCGTAGCTAGGGTATATGGTGCCCGGTGCGGAGCTCTTTTTAATGCCCTCCAAAAAACGAAATAAAAAACCGAACAGATTTTTTTAAAATTTGTTTATTTGTTGCGTAACGAAGGAGATAACAGTAAAAAGAGACTGCAAATCAATATTACGAACTTTTTGGCTGGGAAAACAGTCGATGATTTTGTCGAAATAAATGTTCCTTGCTTCGGAAGTTCAGATGTGTCTGGCGGAAACTCCGACAAACCGTTGAAGCCGTTTTCGCTCTCGACAAAATTCGTCTTTGTCAATATCGTTAGGAGCACTGTCAAGATTGATCTCAATCTCGGGACCTTACAGTTGCGAAGGCGAAAAAAAATCACATTTATTTGCCACATCATAAAGCTGCTCGAATCTAGTGGTTCTTTTCTGAACAATCCGGACCAAGGAAGAAAAAATTTCCCTCCGTAGTTCGTTCTTGTACGTTAATCCGGCATCTCCACATTTTCACCAGGCATGTTCTTGCGGCGAATGCGTCTTTGAGGTTTTGTACTGATGCCCAGCTCTGAGCATATGCTTTCGGCAAATGTTATACTGGCATCAGCGATGCCAGACCGGCTAGTAGTTAAGAACGTCTTAAAAATGTTCAGCTTGAGGGCGCAGCCTCGAATCGACAATCCTTGTTTTTGAAGGTAGGCTTGTGCATCGCTCACTTCGATTATCACCGGTGCCCAAAATCCAAGATAGGTAACATACGTGAAAGACTGCAT
Organism: Ophion slaviceki; assembly: GCA_944452715.1. NCBI lineage: Eukaryota > Metazoa > Arthropoda > Insecta > Hymenoptera > Ichneumonidae > Ophion > Ophion slaviceki. The sequence goes on from OX101786.1 coordinate 50,983,224, forward strand.
AGCTATTAATAATCCGCATGCTTCAGATCTAGTAATAGGATTTTCGTCAGTACCAGCCACCGTCTCCAGAATCTCTATTATTTTTGAAAATTCTTTCTTGACCATCTTGACTGCTTCTCCTCTGGCGCTCCAACGGGTTTCAACGAAGCGCTTCAAGCTAATTCCAGTTGTTTTGATGAGGACGTCCCAGCGGTGTGTTGAAGCTGAGAAAAAACTTTGTGTAAACTGTTCAGTGTACCAAAAAAGGTCACGGAGTAGACCTCCGCTTCGCAGCCCGAATCTCAGCTAAATTCAGGGAATGGCTCGAGCAGGCGATGAAATGCGCTATAGGGTTGACTTCTAGAATGCGCTTATCGATGCTGGAGTATTGACAAAATCATTGCAGCGATGTAAGCGACGTGCTTATCCTTGGTGTCGATGAAGGACTCCCGAACTTGTACCGTGTCACCGTCTGACACCGTAATGTAAAACTTGCAAATTTTGATCCATCCTTGAGATACCAGGTGTAGTATCGAAGATAATCGAGAAATATTTTGCTAGTATCACTTGCTGTATAATTTCCCATCTAACGTGATCTCCCAAAAATACGATAAACTCGTGTTGTATTTGCGGTGACATGTACGTAGTCGGCTACGTACCAAGCTTGGTTCGAAGCATATCTTCCCTCAGGACTGGGTCGTGCTTGGATAGTAATTTCACCAACTCCAAGAAATTGCCCTGGTTTTGTCCTTCGAATTCACCTTCATCTCCTTCGCGATGTCCAAGTAGTCTCCCAACTTTTCTTCCTCTTGTTTTAGTATATCTTGAGCCTTGCTGTCAATAGTTGTCCCTACTCGAAGATGAACTTCAAGTTGCCTCCAGGCAAGCGACGACTGAATTTAAGCACTACTGGTTTAATGGTTTTCAATTTTCGGGGATTACTTCCACCACTCGTTGAAGCCTTCGCTGGATTTGAATGCACACCCAGTTCCTGATCGTGCTTGGAAGAGTATGCAAGGGAAGCAGAATAGGGACTCTTTTTTTTGGCGCGTAGCCCATACACTTTTGCAGAACCTTCTCGCCGTGTGGCATGTGCCGGAAGAACCAAGCCTTTGTAATCGCCTTTTCCTTTGCTGATTCTTGATGTCTGAAGACGTCCTTGAATTGGCTGTGCATATGCTGAACTGTTTCGGATCCTTGAGTGTCAAGCTGCGTGCGAACATCATCAGTAATGATTTTAGGCCAATCTCCAATATCGTTTAACCCAGAGCGTTTCCTGTTCTGTCGTTGGTGTGCACTGATTGACCGCCCAGCTTATTCAGTATCAATTCTTGTGGCATGTTCTGGAGACACACTCATGCGCTGTTCTTTAGTCTCTACAACCTCCGGAACCTGAGGACCTTCTTCTTCTTCAACGTTCTGGCTGTCGGATCCTACTGCTTCGGACTCATCGTTTCATCCAGATTCGAAGTTCAGCTCGTCATCTGGCTTTCCTTCTTTTGACTGTCCATTTTTTTCCTTCCAGTCACAGCTCGACTACATCCGACAGTCTCTGGCGACGATGCGCGTTCGGCTTCGGGGTTGACAAGGGCACTCGGGACTTGAGGTTGACTGGATGCTTGGTAGAGTCTTCAGAAACTTCAAAAATGCATCTTCCTGTTTCTTCTGCTCTTCTTCTCCTGCCTTCTTCTTAGCCGAATTTTCGGCTCCGCTTGGCGGTTGTCTGTTCATGAGTAAAAATTATAATCAATTTTGATTCCAGGGCACATGTTTATAAATACGAATCAGAATTTGAAAAATATAAAAAATTACGAACGTTAATGCCTTGAAAAGCGAATCTTCTGCTAGCACCCTGTGACCTCTTCTGCTAGCAAATCCACAATACTGCTTTTCAACGATTTGGCTTGCTGTTCAGGTGGCCCTCAAAATTACCATTGAGTTGATCTTTGGTTACACTCAGTCAGTAATCGACTCGTTTTTAGTTCCTCCGCAAATCTTTCTTATCTCGCTACAATATTATTTTGACCGCAATCAGTTGAGGTTTGAGACAAATAACGCCATCTCAATCCTATATCGATATGCTGTTACCTTTCCATTACAACATTAGATGCTTGAATGTGGCTTCTGTACGACAACGTTTGAGCACATAACGCGAGGCGCAGCAGAATTCTTCATGATGCTGTGGATAATTGAGTGATAAAATTGGAGTGAACGTGCAGCGCGAAAACTTGAATCTGAGCAGTCTTTAGCGACTTCAGTCCGACACCGATTTGCAGGTTCTATGACGGTAGATAGATAACAGCTGTCGCCCAGCATTCGCGAAAAAAAAGAAAGCATCTTTTTCAGCAGGCTGAACATCTCATTTCTAATAATTCTGTATATCTGATGCAGTAACTGGTGCGATGTTACAATTTGAAATAATCTAAGTAAATAAATTGTTGCAAAAGTTACTTATGGAAGCGGTAGGAACGTTTCGCCAAGAAAATCGTGTATCTTCCCGAGCTTTTTTTCTTAACCATGCACGCCAAGTCGTTGCACAGCACTTCTAGTGATACATACATACAGTACTAGTGTGATGCATACGTTGTACTGTCACGTCCTGAGGGGACGTGGGCATATATCTATCGCGGTTCCCTCTTTTTGCCTATGCCTAGCCTACTAGCTCGGCGTAGGCAAAGCTAGGGTGTAAAAGGAAAAGATGCATGCAAAGGTGGGTGTGACGCAGTGACTCCATTAATAAATGAATTGATTTACACAAGTGACTTGACAATTTGGGGTTTATTATAATTAACCAATTTGGTTAATTCGATTAAATTAATAATACAAAAAATATACATAAAATATTTTGCTTACATTGATGATGCGTCGTGGACACGGTAATCTGTTTACAGTCGTCGGGTTCGGGCCTCCGCAGGTAGGTCGGACCCCTCGGTTGCACACGCTTGGTAACAATGTTGGGTTACACGTCGACATAAATGTTTAACACATGCGTATTTATCGCGAGCCGCGCCTTCGAATCAATTGTAAATTTACGCAATTCGATGTATCGGTGTTAGTGTGGACGCTCAATATGAATATTGGAAGTTTTATGAGTCGCGCCTTTCAAAATATGAACAGAACTTGTAACAATTATACCGGAGATATATACTAAATTTTAAAGTTAACGTCTGAACTCGTCGGATACTGATGGGAGACTTTTACTCAGCGTGTGATGGTGGAACACTGTTGGGAGACTAGGTCTGAATGAGTGGTGATGGAACACTGACTCGAAGATTTTTCTATCCTAGCTTGTAGGATATTTTGGATGCTGGGATGGTGGGAGAAGAAGTTTCTCGAAAAGTGCATTTTCGTCCTGCGTTAATTTTTTGATTGGTGGAAAGGATGTAGGAAAATTTACGAGTGCATATGATTGGTCGAGTTGGGAGGGGAAATATTTTTGGAGACTTTGATTGGGTGTAAGCTATGATGTGTGTGATCTCAATCTCGATTCTCGGAAACTAGTCCGCGTCTTGTTATTTGGAGCGTTGGAAAAATATAGGGAGGAAAAAGGGCCTTGGTCGCGTCGTCGCGCTTGCCTCAAGATAGGCATTGTTGACCCAGGTGTGAGAGTGCATGGGAAATACCAACGTAGTTTTATTGCGGGGTCAACTTTTCGGCATGAAGGATTTTCTTTTGGGGAATGTATATTTTTGTGGAGTAAGGATTTCGATGTTTTGGTGTGTCTTCGTGTGTTGTACGTTCTTATGGCTAAGGATTTTATCATCAACTGCGTTTGACGGTTGCGTGTAGATATGGTCAAGACCGACTGTGCTCTCGCGTGGGAAATTATGCGTGACGCTCGCTTCTTATCGATATATTTCGTTTCGGGTGTGGTACGCCTAATTCTAAAGAAAATATAAGGACCCGTCGAAAAATGAGAATGCCGTTATCGTGAAAACTAAGGAAACCAATACATTTTCGTAGTTTTTCACGATTTCCATGTGGACTCGAGTAAGCCCGCGTTTTCGCTGGAGTTCAATAAAATAGGAGAGGAAAAAGAAATAGATAGCGCTTTTCTCGCGATGTTACAGTACTTTTATATAATCGTGATTCGAACTTTTTATTATAATAGCAATATGGATTCTTAAAATAAAATGTTGAGAAAAATAGTATTTCTAGGGTTTGGCAATTTATTGTACGTTTCTAGTAAATTTGCTTGGCTTTTGCATAAAAAGGTATTTCACTTCTGCTGTACCTATATAGTAGTATAATATAGTATATCCTAACTGTATAAAAACCATGTATATAAATGAATATCTATGTGAATACCAGAGAAATATCAGAGCATATCTCAGAAAAATACTACAAAAGTCGCACTATTGAGGTATTCCTTTCGCGGAGGGCCGTATTTTGTGGGGGCATAATGAGGGCCCTTCCGAATCATTGGTTAAATTAAGTGGCGTTTAATAAAAATAAGTCACAATCAATTATCATACCCAACGATAAACTGGAATAAAAAATTTCGCGCAAATTTAATAGATTTAATAATTTTTTCTGAAAAGTCGTGGCTACGAAAATTCTTCTGCTAATCACATTTTTCTAAGTTTTATCAATAATATTGTCATTAAATATTCGGTGACCCCCTGTTTTTATTGTCGTTATGGAATCTTTAGATTTTTTTACACACGTGAGCAGTTTATATCAGGCGTCTAGAGTTATTTAGTGTATAAATTATTAGATAAAAATTTGGCCAGCGTGTAATCTCCATACACCGCTGTATTCGACGATTTTTAGAGTCGTAATTTTTCGGTTAAAAGTTCGGTAACTTAGCTTGAAATTTTACCAATATACTAGGATGTATTTTTTACTCGATTATAGACGAAAATCAGCTAATTGTTAAAAAATCGGGTTTGTGAAAGGAATACCTTAAAGCTCCTAGTCGATCTTAAATTCATCAAATGATCATATCCCGCAAAAGGACGCTTGATCAGTTCCCGCAAAGGACGCTTATTTGGCGCAAAACTCGACATTTTCGCACGAAAAAAAAGATGTAATGCTGATATAAAATCGCTAAAATTTCAAGGTTATGGTCTTGTCAGATGCCCAACCTTACGATATGACGTTTTACATCTGACAATTTCAACCATAACCTCCTGGTGGGGCCATCTTTTGTCAAACGGCGCAGACTTATTTGTACTCCTAATGTATAATGGTGACATCAATTTCATGTTACAACAGTAAGATTTTTCAAAATAAAAATGAAAAAATACGCAAAATATCATTCCTACGGTTTAATAATTTTGTTTACACTTTTTTTTATTGCTTTGCGTTCTATTTTACTTTTGCAAATAATCTTCGACATGAGTCAGCATTAGATGACGCGTTTCAATTTCGGAAGTTCATCCGAATGACCGCAGGTAGATCAGAAAAAAATAGGATTATTTGGTTCGAATAAAAACTACTCGATCCTTGGGCAATCATTGTCTTGTCCTCTTTTTGAATTTTATTGACGAATAGGAGATTCAAGCTCGCAGCAATGAGCGGACGAACCTTGCATAGAAAAAAGGGGGAAGGGGGGGGTACTTCAAAGAGACGCGACGAACAATCGTCACCGTATAATCCGAACTAAGGGGTCACACCACTGCAGAATTTTGCAAAAAAATTTTTTTTTTCTTGATTTAAGAGACGTCTTGAACCATCTTGAATAAGGGGAAAAAGGTTGTGTACCCGTAAAACAAGGTCTGCAGGCCCGTGTGGGTCTGCGGTGGCAGTGACTGGCCCATGTGCGAGACATCGACCGTTTTCCTCGAAACACAATTGTTTTAACGGCACGCAGCATAACTTCAACAATTTTCATTCTTTTCACTCCAAATTTTGAGTACATCTTAAAAATAACATTCCGAAGAGAAATGCGTACGGGATTTTCCATGAGTTAATTATAACATTAATTATTAAGAAATGATTGTTCTTTTTTCTGTCGATAATTAAGTTTTTGGTTTAACGCCTGCCAATTACGTAAAAATTAATATTTTCACAATCCTCCATGTATTTCTCTAGCTATACTCGTGTAAATTAATAGAATTTTTTAATTCTTTTTTCTGGAATCAATTTTGCGTCAGTCATACTGCATGTCGCAGAGCGCCTCAAATTCAACATGCCTCGCCAGAATGACTCCAGCGTCACCATTTGGTATAATTTTTAAATCTAAATTTCTTTTTGTTCACTTGCAGATATGACTAATACCATCCTTGAATATTAGTATTCTCTTATTTGTCCTTCTACAAAAAAAATCGCAGAATAGCACTCAATTTTGGACGTTCACAGTGGTGTAAGCCCTTAAGGTAAAACGAGCGCGCGCTCTTGATTTCTATTGATTTTGTTCACATTTTAACCAGACATTGTTCGTATTATTATACATGTTTGAGTGAAGTTTTACAACAGTTGACTATTTAGATTGGGAGATAATGGGTTTTTAAATAGCAACTGTTGACACAGCAAGATCTGCATTGACCGAAAGTCAGGTCATACAATTCGTCGTAACATTCTATTATGTATATTAATTTTGAAAAAAATTATAATTAGATAGAAAACTAGTTGGGGAACGAGTGAAAAAAGTTTCGATTGTCTTTACTATTCAGTTTTTCTAAAAACGTTCAGTAACGACTCGGTATAACTCTCGGTAAAAAATGTGTCCCTATAATATAAAGACATTATGCAACACCGCGGAACAGTATTGTTCAATATTTCGAGAAAAAAAAATTATCGTGTTCCTAAAGTTAAAACCTTTTATCGTAAAAAAAATATTTGCGTTATAAACATTAATAATTTGACATTGTTTATGTTATCGCCATGTGTCTTCTTCAAGGGGACAAATATTTTTACGGACAATTACTCTGTCTAAATTTCAATGCGGACCCTACAGTGTTAAACGTTGCAATTTTAAAACCCATTATCTCCGAATTTAAATAGTCGACTGTTCTGAAATTTCACTGAAACATGCATAATGATACAATGTCTGGTGAAAAATTTGAACAAAATCTATAAAAAACAACGGCGCACGCTCGTTCTACCTTAACGCATTTCAACTGTTGACCATTCAATTCTGTTGCGCTGGAAGTTTGGACCAGTCGACGCTGACTATGAGATGATGTTAGCCGTAACCATTGAGATGCAAGAAGACCGTAGCGCCCTCGGCCTTCGTTTCGAAACGTGCATACGTAAACGAGAGGTCTTGCACAGATTGGTGGGCTGGTGCTCTCTGAGAGATTGGAGACAGCGGTGATATCCTCGCGACACTGGGACTGTATACTGTGGCCGCGACGACTGACGCCGTTTCTCATCCTCGGCAGTACGTACGTGCTGCCCTGAATGAATCCGATGGTCCATCTAGATGGTAAATCCGACGCTACATTGGTTCTGGTTCCTACATGATAGCTCAGGTACCGTACCTACCACGTATGTGCGTACAGTATCGATACCGGTATTAGTATGGTGAGGATACAGAAACGGTGTATTTTACTATTGTACAGGGTGTATGCAAATTATGTGTTACCACTCCGCCAGGTGATTCTCCGAGTGACGTTCGGCGAAGATCACCCCCCAACATGGACCCGCAAAATTGACCTTGACCCCAAAACTCAAGGTCAAATTTTTTTATTGGTTTGAAAAATTCTACTAAATGAGAGGAACAAAAGTCAGAAAGGAACCATGGGTCGCAAATGAGCCCGTCACCCAGAAAATAAAAAATCAAATATTTATAATTCGGAAATATGAGTTTCCCGGATTGTGGACAGGAGAAACACAACAATAGCGAGTTAATCACAAAAATAAAAACCTCCATCACTTAGCCAGTGGATTCTATTATTCGAAAAAAAACCTTCACTGTTGTCCGACTCTCATCACGAGGAGGTGGACGGATAGGCACATGGTAAATTACAACAACTTTTGAGGCCACTGTTGTCCCACCTTCAAGAGTCTCATGTGCGTGCGTGCGTGTGTGTGCGCGCGCGCGCGCGCGCGTGTGTGTGTGTGTGCGTGCGTGCGTTTGTTTGCGCATCTGAGATCAGGTAGCGATCAGGTCCCCGTGGTTCGTCACTTCCAGGGTATTTACCGACTCCAAACCCTCGCTGCCGTCTTTTTAATTATCGCCTGGTCGATTTTATCGCGGGCCACGACGTTGGCGGTGGCGTCGAAGGTAAAGAACCGATCCGTTTATACCGATGGCTCCTAGCATACGGGCTTGTTCTCCAGCTTCCACATGCCGACCTCCATTACGCAGACATGCTCGCAGCCTTTCCTCTAAATTGGTCCGAACTCTGGCCAAGAGTTGTCAGTTTCGTCTTAACTGGGCCATTCCATTATCTATCCGGCGTCTCAGATCCACTGGCGTTCTGATCGCTCTACCAGATCTACAAACGAAGGCTTTTACGCACCACACAAGAAAAAATCCAAAGGATTAAGGTCTGGAGAACGTGATGGCCATAAATGTGACGCAGGCCGACGGCCTATCCATCGCGTTCCAAAGGCTTCGTGAAGAAAAGCACGAACTTGCCGACCAAAATGTGATGAGTCACCATCGTGCATAAGGACGATGGGGCCTTGGGGATTTTGCCGCGGAACAATTTCTCGTAAGCGATGGATTGAATCGCGCTGCAGAAAAACCAGATAATTTCGACTATTCAACCGCGACGGAAGATAGACCGGACCAATGATGTTGTCGCCAACGATCCCTGCCCAAACATTAACGCTGAATCGACCCTGGTGGACTCGTTGCATCATCGCATCAGGGTTTCTGTCAGCCCAGATGCGAATATTTTGCCTATTCACAATGCCGATGCTCGAGTAGCTCGCCTCGTCAGTGAACAGGACGTGCTCAAGAAATCGAGGGTCTCTTTGCAATTTCCGAAGCATCCAGGGGCAAAAATTCCAATGAATTTGATTGTCCCCAGGGTGCAGTGCTTGGACATATTGCACACGGTACGATCGCAGGCCCTCCTCGCGAATTATGCGACCAACTGTCATATGCGCTACACCAACGCGAGCGGCTGTTCGGCGTAAGCCCATGACGGGAAAGGCCCGTGCCAGAGCAATAACACGCTCCTCGATCCTCCAATGGACTCGAGGACGTCCTGCTCTCCGATGTCCAGCGCCCTGGATGACAAACCTTTCCTGGTCATTAAGGCACAACACCACTGTGGCCCCTGTTTGTTTTCCATTTTTCAAGAATTTTTTTTTGTGGAAAAAAAAGAGATATTCGAAATTTTTTTTTGTTTTGTTCGTTGTTTATTGAAGATACATAAAAAAATGTTTTTTAATTTTTCACGCCCCATGGTGTCGCTGGGGAAGCTCCCGCGTCAGGTACTGTTGCCTCTGCAGTGGTTCGCGGCACGCAGCAGAACTCTCTTCAAAGTCGATCTGAAAAAAAACCGAGTGTTTTCGTTAATAATATGATATTTTGAAGAGAAGTACATAGGGATTTGAAAAAATATTGATTTTTAAAAAATAGGCACGCTTTTGAAATTAAAGGACGATTTTCGAGCAAAATTTCTCGTCGAAAATAGGCTATAACTTTTTTTATTATTGAGATATCGAAAAAATCCTATGTACTTCTTTGGATAATCTAGTTTTATTGATGCAGTCCAAATTTAAAGTCGATCGGATAAAAATTGCTCGAGTTCTGCTGCGTGCCACACTCAAAAAAGTGGTTTTGAGAAAAACGCGTTCAAAGTTTTAGGTTTGTTAATTTATGCGATAAATTGGAAAAAAAATTTTTTTACCTTTAATCAGCAATGCCGGCACCATATAGCTGTCCTTCAAGAAGCAAATCATTGTCCCTAGCATCTTTTCTCGAACTTGTAGAGGCTCTTCTTGCCTCTTTTGCAGCGTCTGTGAGCGAGCGCTCCGCCAGCTCGATCCGCGCTGCGTCGGTTTCAACGCAAAAATTGAAACAATTTGGGCCGATAGTTATCCCCAACGTCTCCAAAACTTTCATGAGGCTTCTCAGGCCATCGTTGAATAATAATACCGTGATATCAGCTGCAATATCGACGATTTTTTGCTCCCGGACTAACACTTGGGGGCTATTGCCCAAACTGATTTGTTGTAGCTTTCATTGTTGTTTTTCGTGAAGCCGCCCAAACAACGCTGCAGCAAATCGTCTCTGCTCAAATTTATATATCCCGGTATACCTGCCGACCCTGAGGCGCGCAGATGCGCGGGACCCCGAGCGTCACGGAGCGCTGCACCGCTCCACAAAATATTCAATATCTTCGAAAATAATTATTTTTTCGACCTGGGTCCAACGGCATCTTAATCTTAAATGTATTTTAGATTTTTCTAGATGGTTTTCAAAAAATCGATTTTTTGAAGCCGTCACAGTGGTGTTGTCCCTTAAAGCGCTCATCAAGACCTTGAAATTCACGGCGATCTGGAATTGCACCAGGCCTTAGCCGCCCCCCATGGGCACGCTGGAGCAGCCACTTTCCATGAATTTCGCGGGCTCGAACATAACTTCCAAAAGTCTGATCAATAGCGCGAATAATAAGGCGTTGGTCTTGTCCATCTCGCAAACGACCACGATGGTGACGTCGGTAACGATCCATGGTCACACACGATACGACCAAGATAATACGACCAGAGGATCAAACGACAAGGCAGCTAGACACGGCCAGACAGTAACAGACGATAATACCAAGAGACATGACGACAGTTAAACAACCAAGACAGTCAGACGCTATTGGACAGAGAGACAGAGAAACGAATAGCAGTCAGACACAATGCAACATAGAGACACGACCAAACCATTCGAATCCCCTGGCTGAGTGATGGAGGGCTTTATTTTGGTGCTTAACTCGCTATTGTTGTATTTCTCCTATCCACGATCCGGGAAACTCATATTTCCGAATTTTTAATTATTATTTTTTATTTTCTGGGTGACGGGCTCATTTATGACCCATGGTTCCTTCCTGACTTTTGTTCCTCTCATTTAGTAGAATTTTTCAAGCCAATAAAAAATTTGACCTTGAGTTTTGGGGTCAAAGTCAATTTTGCGGTTCCATGTTGGGGGGTGATCTTCGCTGAACGTGACTCGGAGAATCGCCTAGTGGGGTGGTGACATATGGTTTTTATACACCCTGTACAGTGTACCGGTACACCGTAGGGTACAATCTCTGTACGCCATACCAATAGTACCCTCGGTCATCAGGGTGAATCTATCGAGGAATCGCCACAGGTCCACATTTTTAGCCTCCTCTGAACTCTCGCAGGACCCATTTCTTTTGTAATACATAGGCCCCCAGCCTCCGTTGAACCGACGAAACCCCATTTGTCGAGTTCAGTGCCATGAAGAGACCTCCTCTTGGTCCAGTGTAGCCTCTGTTAGACCTCCCAAACCTTCTTTCGACCCCCAGTTTCAGTGAAACATGCGGAACACAGGCCTCCTTGACCTGCTTTCAATCTCAAACCGTTGCTTTGACCCCACCCAACCTGCTTTCGGCCCAAATTCGATGTCTCCTCCATCATCACTCCATTGTGGCTTGATCGGTACCCCGTTCGATGACGAAAATAATACGTTTTCCCTTATTATCGCTCGAAGAACGGTACAGGTAAATATACATTATCGGATGATGAATAAATACTACACAATTAATAAAAATATATCATCCCCTTATAAAATTATTAGTGCAATATTAATATTCGAAAACAATCAAATTTGCTCAATATCAATGTAATATTATTTTATAGGCGATTCATAAAAGAATGCTCGTATGTACAGTCTTACTCCAATTCTATCGGATTAAAGGCGTCTCGAATTTTCCTGTGAAAAAAAATCTCACAGGAACATTCTTAAAAAATGGTAGGCTATCCAGTATAAGCTTACGCGACGTTTTTCATTCTTGACATTTCTTCTCAAACTCTCTAGTTCTTGAGTTACATTGCATTATCTGGAATTAGTCTTTTTTAGCGATAAATGAAATAACATTGCGAAAAAAAATCGTACGAAACTTTGTAAAAAACGAAAATGGAGCTCCTGCTACCCCGTTTAAGTTTATCATGGATAAACGTAACAATTTTTTTGTTCATAAGTCCAATTCTCGATGGTCGAAAAAAGGCCGAAAAACAGTCACGTACAAAAGTGCGTACCAGGACGAAAAAAATCATAAAAAAATTTTTCAGAAAAGCAAAATAAAGCTGAATTTGTTCCCGTCAAAACGCCGTTCGGTAAATTTGGTTATCTTTTTTTTACGAAGCTATGTAACTTTTAGTGCAGCAAGAAATATCGACTGGTGTATCCAAACTTTTAAGCGACGGTATATATTATAATAATACTATATATATATATATATATATATATATATATATATATATAATACTCGAAATATGTGGTTGCGTTAATATATTCGAATATACACTACCAGTCAAAAGTAATCGGATACTTCAGATAACTGCAAAACTTAATATCATTTTGGATAATTGCAAACTTATGATAGAATAATTATTATTTTACGAAGATACTATAAAGCTCTGTATAATTAATTAATTATATAGACCTTTATAGTATCTTCGTGAAATAATAAATTGAATAATTTATATTACTCTAACATTATTTGGCAATTATCCAGCGCTCAAAAGTTTTGCGATTATGTGGAGTGTCCGAAACCTTTTGGCTGGCAGTGGAGATCTAAATAACATATAATGTTGATATCTATATGAAACGTTAGGGTGTTAATTATAGTCTATTTCATGTTCTAAAAGATTGAAATTGTCGGTTTGGAATTCAACCTCATTCGATTTTTTCTTGATTTGTTTACTTTTGTTTTTGTTCTTTTTTTTGTTCATTCAATAATGAGTCGATAAATGGCGATGGCCGATTAGCGTCGATTTCAAATAAAATGTTTGATTTTTCTTTGTTTTCATTTTTAGCACGTTGAAAATTTACAAAATATTTCCACGTGTATGTATGAAGCATATTTTTATTTCTTTCCGCTAAATATTATGATATTAACTAACCGCGTCTATTTGATTCTTTTTTATTTGAATTAACTAGATTTGTCATAGAACCAAATTTATCCTATTGCATTCCATTATTAAAATTATTGATTTCAAATATGTTTATTTATTCAAATCAATCTATTTAATATCGTCCAGTATCTAAATATTTTATTTGATCCTAATAAATCTGTGATTGGGTTTCATCAGTTCAACATTTTCATCTGTTCAAAAAAACAATTTAGTCAAGTTCACTGAATGGATCTAGTTAATTTTTTTTAATTTACCTTAAATAGAATTTTCCTAGAGTTTCCTAGTAGATTCTTCTATTTGATTGAACTAATGGTCCATCTTTATTGCAACACTCATATCAAAAGGGCGTGAGGGTAGAGAATTCTCCATGTCACGTCGCGACCAAATGCGCACAATGTATTTCTTTTTCTCGCTTTCTCTTATCTTTTTGAGCCCTGGCGAAGACGCAGGGCCGATAGCCGCATTCTCATTTTTCGACGGATATTTATGTTTTTCTTTAAGCTTAGACCTACACGGCGGAAATATAGGCTATTGATAATAAGTAAGCGTCTCACGTACTTTCCCACGCGAGAGCACAGCAGTCTTAACCATGTGAAGAACAAATACACACTCGCCAGAATGAAATCCTCGAACCTAGGAAACCACCCTGTCATAATACACCACGTGCACTCGCGGGCCTTGGTCAACAAGCCCTATCTCAAGCGGTGCGTTCTCGCCGCCGACAAGGCCCCTTTCTCCTCCCGGTATTTTTCCGCGCTCCAGATAAAGGAAACGCTGCTCCAATTCCTGAAAATAGAGCGACGAATATGACTCGCAGACAACGTCCTGCTCCCACTCTCTATTTTCGACCAATCATCCGAAGAGACACATATTTGATGCCTTTTCCACCAATCTCTAAGGAAAATGCAAAACGAAAATGCACTCCTTCCCCCATTAACGAAACCTCTCCTATTTGCCACTTGGCGAAGAATTATCCTACAGAAAGGCAGTGTTCCATCACCACTCGTTGAAGTTAGTCTCCCATCAGTTTCCATCGAGATCGGACAAAGTCTCCAACATCTTCCATCAGATCTAGTTCGATACAAAAAGCTGTCTCCCGACAGCATCCAAAAAGTTCAGACGTTAACTCTAAAAAATTAGTATAACTCCGGTATAATTGTTACAAGTTCTGTCTATACTTTGTAAAGCGCGACCACATTAACATTGATACATTGAATTGCGTAAATGCCCAATTAATTCGAAGACTCGGCTCGCGATAAATACTCGCGAACCGAGTCAGGAGAATTTGAGTGTCCAATTATTCCTGAATCGGATAATCGCGTCATCCTATTTTTACCTAAGCCCTACCCCTTTTTACCCTCATCCCGAGCTATTGCGCTAGGCGTAGGCTACAAAGAGGGAAACGTAAAAATATATTCCCACGTCCTCTCAGGACGTGACATATTCATTTTTAGGGGCTCGTCCGGGATCATGAAAAGGGAATGTGCTGAGTAATCCAATGTCTGCCGACGAATCGAGTAGCTCATTAAATTTAAATGTTACGGAAGATCTAGCAGAACAATCGAAATATTCATTAAGGAGCTCCAGTGCTGAATTATTTCCTGGTCTCGAACCAAAAAAACGTTCAGAAAAATCATTAAATTTATCTCGTAAAGCCGAAAACGAAGAAATAACAGTCATGTCGACAAATCAAACACTCTCTTTGAAGGATGCTCTTGATTTCGTTCCGGAATTCAACGGGCAAATATCCCCTTTTCCGACTTCGTAGCGGGATGCGAAGATGCACGGGATATGCTCTCTCCCGAACCCGCGAGACGTTTTGTAAGATTAGTACGGAGCAAATTAAAAGATCAAGCCAGTAGAGTTATTTAAGCGTCCAAGTTCAAAACAATAGACGATCTCTTAAAATTCTTGAAAAAAATATATGCACCAAACAAAACGGAGGTGCAACTGTTGGGAGAACTCAGCCACATATTCCAAGCAAGCGGCGACAGCGTGATCGATTTTTCCACACGGATCAGGGACAAAGCAAAAGAAATACTTGAAGCTCAAAAAGCATCCCATAGTGGGGCAGAAAATGCCGTTCTCAGAATAACACTAGATGACTACTTCCTCTCGTGCTTCAAACGCGGGTTAACAGAAAAAATAGAGCAACGTCTTCCCAAGTGCGACGATGTCGCAACCGCTATAGATTATGCTATAGAAATCGAACGCGACTTCAAGGCGCATAGAGAACTACAGGCATCCCTAGTTAGATCCGTTCCAACAAAACCGGTAAAAATTCGCAACATTTATCAAAACGATAACCATACGACAGAAACTTGCCGATTTGGAACAGTTACGCGTCAGAAATGCGAGGGTAAGGGTCATAGTGCCGATCAATGTAGAAGTAATCAACGCGAACGAAAGACTGTCACGTGTCAAATTTGCGATAAGCTCGGTCACACCGCGAAAACTTGCTATGCCAACCAGAAATCTTCGAATTTTTCTGGCAATCAATCACGCCCCCCGCCTGCTCCTCAATGCCGAATCTGCCATAATCACGGCCATACAGCGGATACATCCTTTAAAATCCGAAATAATTATTCGAAATCTGATCCGCCATCTTGTCGGTATTGCAAAAAAATTGGGCACACGATAGAAAACTGTCGTACCCGCGAATATAATAATTCACGTTATCAGTCGGGAAACGGGCCGAGTGCCTCTCGTACGGACGCGCCGAGCGGCCCCTCCACTCAAACGCGTCAAACAAACACCGTCTCGGTAGAAGCGCCTAACGAGAATACCCGACCTACGCAATAAATGCTGAAAATTTTTATAAATTACCCTCGGTGTTTATCGGAGCACTACCGGAGAAAGGGACAATTTCAATGTTGTTAGATAGCGGAGTCATCCCCAATCTAATAAAAAAGGAATATACGAAAAATATTGTAGGCATCGACGAAGAAGACGTCATAAAATTAACAGACATTTCCGTGTTACCGGTATTTGGACTAGGGAGCGTACTACTTCGCGTATTCGATTTCGAATCATCTTTTTAATATTATACCCGACGATGTACCGCTTTCCTACCCCGGTCTGCTGGGGTCTCGATATTTCTTTCAAACCAAAGCTAATATTAATTACCGAACGGAATGTCTCGAATGTGGGGATAAATCAGCCTTTTGAAAAACGTACTGAACCCGATGAGGTGATAGAAATCCCAGCGCGTTCAGAAACTTCCTTCCACGTGAAGGACAATAAAATAAAGGAGGGATACCTCTCGCCTTTAAAAATCCGTGAAGGTGTATACCCCGGCGATTGCCTCGTAACAAACATCCACGGAAAGACGCGTTTGAAGGTTTATAATACCACAAATGATGCTGTAAAATTGATAGTGCCAGTAGTAGAACTGCAGGAATTCGACACCATCGAAGACCTGTCAGGGAACAATCCAAGTCCAAACTGCATGACAGTTTTTAATTCCCGTTCGATCCCTCCGGACCCTTCGATTCAAAGCATAGATTGCACGACAACTACGCTAATCCAGAGCCCAAAAGAGGCCAATTCAAAAGTTTCGACAAAAAATGTCGAACCCAAATCCTGGCATCATTCCGAAGAGGGTGATGATCAAGAAAAACTAAATAAAAATTTCTGTAGCGAGGAAAGAACGAGAATCAAGATCAATGAAAATTCAAAAATAGATTCAATTCAAGGCCAAGGATAAAAAACAACCAAAAATAAAAATGCGAAAATAAAATTGACTGAATACTCAAAAAACGAAATGAATTTAATGAAAAGTCAAAAATCAAATTCAAATGTCAATTCTGTCTCCGCCTCTGAACCAATATCGCATGAAATTAAAAAATAATTCGGAGCGTTCAGAAATAATAAAAAGTCTCTTGCGACTTGATCACCTCGCCAAGGAAGAGTCAGATCACGTCGATAACATTATCAAAGAATACTCAGATAGATTTCACATAAAGGGAGAACCATTGGAGTCGACACGTGTGCTTCGACACAAGATTCCTACGGTCGACGACCTGCCGGTCAACGCCAAGCAGTATAGGTTTCCTCAAGCCCTTAAGGGTGAAATCCAGCGTCAGGTAGACGAGCTACTGAACTCGAGGATTATCGATCATTCTCAATCCCCAAACAACAGTCCTGTTTGGATAGTACCGAAAAAACCAGACTCCAACGATAATAAACGTTGGCGAATGGTAATTGATTTCCGAGCCCTAAACGACAAAACGATCGGTGATTCATATCCACTACCGAACATTACCGATATTTTAGACCAATTAGGGCGCACAAATTACTTCTCGGTCTTTGACCTGGCATCCGGGTTCCATCAGATTGAAATGAGCCCTGAAGACAAATCGAAAACCGCCTTCTCTACTCCATATGGTCACTACGAATTTTCAAGAATGCCTTTCGGGCTTAAAAATGCCCCGGCGACTTTCCAGCGCTTAATGGATCTCGTATTGAGTGGACGCCAGGGAGTATCCCTCTTCGTCTATCTCGACGATATCGTGATCTATGCCAAGGACCTAGAGGAACACGGTAAAAAGATTCAAGAACTGATGGAACGATTACGTAAAGCTAATCTCCAGTTGCAACCGGACAAATTCGAATTCCTCAGACCAGAAATCAACTACCTAGGACATATAATCGGTAAGGACGGACTGAAGACAGATCCGAACAAACTATCGGCAGTCAAGAATTTTCTAATACCCAAAAACGTTAGAAATATTCGGCAATTTCTGGGCTTAACGGGATATTACCTTAGGTTCATTAAAGATTTCTCAAAAATCGCAAAACCACTAACTCGCCTTCTAGAAGACAAAACTGATTTCGAATGGACGGACGAAACGCAAAGAGCTTTTGAAATTCTTAAAAATAAACTTTGCGAAGCTCCTATTCTACAATACCCAGATTTTAAAAAACCGTTCATCATCAAAACAGACGCTTCCGGCTTCACCTTAGGCGGAGTCCTATCACAAGGTGAAATAGGTAAAGACAAACGGATATCCTATACATCGTGCGTATTAAGAGGGGCTTCCCTTCGGTACGACACCTACGAAAAAGAGGCAATGGCTATCATTCACAGCGTAAAAACGTTCCGACCCTATATATATGTGGTAGGAAATTCACTCTTGTCACCGATCACAAGCCTTTGGTTTGGTTCAAAACGGCCAAAGACGCGAATGCACGCGTCCTAAAATGGCGACTTAAACTCTCACAATACGACTACGACGTCGTGTAAAAACCTGGTACTTTAAATTCAAACGCTGACGCACTGTCGCGAAATCCAATTGAAAAAATAGAAGAAACCGAAGTCGTTACTCACTGCAAACAAAGACAGATAAGAAATCCAGTAAACGCGTTACTAGAAATAAACCGTCTATCGAAGGAATCCGGTAGTAGCGAAGAGGAAGGTGGAAGCCCCATAAGGTTCACAACTCAGGTAGATGTCCACCCCATCCCTCAGGAAAAAAATAAACGTCGTCACTCGCTCTCAAGCGAAGAACGACGTAACTTCAAATACAAAAGAAATTGCACGAGGAAAAAAAGCATTTGGCGACGATACAGCGGCAAGAACCGATGCATCCTCACCAAAAGGGACAGATATGCGTACCGAACCCCGGCACCTTACTCGCCGAAACCGTAAGGTCGTAAACTACGAGGAAAGTAGTGGCGATGAAACAGAAGCAGAGGTCATAAGACCCGCACGTGTTAGGCGCCATAAGAAGGTTATTGACCAAAAAACAGCTGAGGGCCCTAGCCAGCGCAAAGCATATCATATCCCTAATTCCCAAATTCCCTCTGATTCTAATTCCAACGATCCAACAGATTCTAACTCCGATTCGGTTGACTCACAATCCTCCAAAGATGAGATACCTCTGGCTCCCGGAACAAAGGTACCTGAATTCCAAATTGCTAATTGTTTCACGACGAAGGAATTGTTTCATTTCCGAATGGTAAACCATGCGACTCTGGAGCGCAAAAATTATTGGAATTGAACAAACTTCCCCTCTGGAAAGATTTGACAGTAGGTCAAGCCTACAGTAAGAAGGTTGGAAAAAATATCACATTGCATTAGTTATCAAAGGCGAGAATTCTGGATCGTTTTCTTTCATATTAGAGGACATTAAAGAAAGTGTAAAAGAGTTAAGAGACCTTTGCGAAATTCTCAAACTCGAATCGTCGAGCATTTGTCATACAAATCACGTCGAACACATAGTATGGACGGACGTCATGAACATCGTAAAAGAAACATTCACAAACAGTCAAATAAAAATAATAATTTGCTTAGGAACTTTACGCTACGTGCCAATTGAAAAACGAGATTCGATCTTTTACGAAATGCACAAGTCCCCAATTGGAGGACACAAGGGTGTCTCGAAATCGTACAACAGAATTAAACGCGAATATTTCTGGGAAGACTTGAAATCAGATATCCAAAGAAGAATCCAACAATGCTTAGAGTGTCAACTAAAAAAAATAGTCAGAGTCAAAACGAAACAACCAATGATAATAACGGACACCCCGGGCACAGTCTTCGAAAAAATATCAATGGACATAGTAGGTCCAATGCAATGTACCTCGAATAGAAACGAGTACATTCTCACTATTCAAGATCACCTCTTGAAGTATTGTGTCGCGATTCCACTTCCAAATGCACTAGCGACAACGGTCGCCGATGCATTTATAAAGAAATTTATGTGTGTTTTTGGTACACCGAAGGCGCTATTAACAGATCAAGGAAGTAACTTTTTGAGCGGTCTCATGAAACCGGTCGCAAAGCGATTTCGTATCAAACGATGTCAAACGACCGCGTTTCATCCTCAAGCCAATGTTTCCCTCGAGAGATCTCTTCATGTACGGGCCGAATTTTTGAAACAATATACGGATAAAGACAATGAATGGGATCAATGGTTAGAATTGGCAACACTCTCGTATAACACAAGTGTTCAAGAAAGTACGAAATATACTCCGTACGAAATAGTCTTTGGCAAATTAGCGAGAGTTCCATCAAGCGAACCACTTCGAGAATCCGATCAGCTACCCACTTATCGCGGGTATTTAATTGGATTAATCACGAGAATAAACGAAATCAGAAACTTCGCCTATGAAAATCTAGTCTCATCCAAACATCGTTCGAAGAAATATTATGATAAGAACGCTAATCCCAAGAGCTTCAAGGTAGGAGATTTCGTCTACCTCCAAAAGGGTCCCAAACCAGGTAAACTCGAAAACCATTATACTGGACCACATAAGGTTCTAGAAAAGATGGACAAGGGTAACGTAAAAATCCATTATAATAACAAAACACGAATAGTGCATGAAAACCGATTTCGACACTCACACATTAACACCGAAACCAGAAAGAAAAAGAAAAAGAAACCACCAAGAGTCGATGAATCCGATTTTAATCCTAATTAAATAAATAATCACAACAATTACACTGTTTTTTTAGATGGCTGTTATAAATTTTATAACAAGAGGTATAACTTTTATGGAATCCTAACAAAAAAAATTTGAAATTCCAAAAACAAATTCAAATTTCCACAAAACAACAACGCTGTCTATTAAGAATTATCTAACACTAATTTAAAAGATATTCGCCCAATGTTAACTCTACAGTTATATCTGACGAGCAACACATCCAGAAACAAATTTAAACGCTATACTTATACGCTATACGCTATCTACTTATTCAATAATGCAACCGAGAATGTTAAATTCTGCAAAATAGTTTATCTCCTGCGATACAAGCACTAGACGAATTTACATATAGTTTAATGAAAGCTCCAAGCCATATGGCGGCACTAGCTAGCGAAGTGGCACACGTTATTAAATGTATCCCAATAGAAGTAAACCAGATCAGGTTAAAAGAATGATAAAAGAATGTTGAAAGAAGGTTAAAATAAGGCTAAAAGAATGTTAAAAGAATGTTAAAAGTATGTTAACAGAAGGCTAAAAGAATATTAAAAGAACGGTAAAAGAATATTACGATTAACCTGTCACTCGTGGGAACGAAAAATATCTCCTTACTCCTCGAACTCATATATTACCAAAACAAGAACTCACACAACCTGCAATTCCTTACTTCCTCCATATTACCCTTACGGAGACATCGGGTACAAATTCATACCTGCCCCTATCAAAGCCATACTACCTGTCAGCATGAAGCCGACGACGAAGTCCACTTGGCGATACACCAACCCAGAACTACGATGTGGGATCTATTCCGCAGAACACATCGACAACGTGCGAAAACACATCACGTTTCCTATAGAGCAATCCGCTGTCCTAAACAATATGGCACGGGGTATCACTGGTCAAAACACTGTCAACCAAGCGGACTCCATCTGGAATCGCACTTTGGAAAAATTCTTTCAATTCGGTACAGCAAACGCTGGTGTCACCCGAATGTTACCCATCGTTCGATCAAGCACGCTTCTCACAGATACGGTGATCCATACGTACAGCCTGTGCACTGTCTACGGCTGGTCGGTCGACCTCGTCGGTGCAGTATGGGACTCGGTTACGCACCTCCTGATGCACCTGGCTAAACGACCTAAGAAAATAACGTCAACGGGGGAACTGGTCAAGAACTTCATAAACTCGTGACAGCTCCTTCAGTCGAACCAAAGGATCAAGTCAAGACCAACGCTGCAACACATGATTTCTATATTAACATCTCCGATCGTTCAAGGTACGATCAACCTCCTGAAAACGTTCCTTTCCCTTGAGTTCGCACGAGAAGACATTCGAGTATCAAAACGACCATTCTAATCATGCTAAATAACCTTTTCTCAATCATTATTATTGTTCTTTTAACTTTGTCAAGTAAGATAAGTTGAAATGAGTAAATAATTATCTATTCGTAAAGAAAAAGAAAGAAGAAAACGCGTAAATATACATCTTACAGTGAAGTAAAAAAAACATATATACATAATTTAAAAAAAGAAACAAAAAATCTCGTACGAAAATCTTTTAAAAGGAAACACACCCTTTCTTATAAGGTAATAATGAAATTCATGCGTACCTCCTAAGCGCAAGATAGCTATAAGTTACAACGTCATATTAGATACCAATCCGCGAATATATTTAAGTCACATTGTAAGTAATTTCCCATGGAAATGGTGAGCGACCACATACGCGCGATAGCGGCATTCTCATTTTTCGACCGATATTTATATTTTTCTTTAAGCTTTGACCTACACGGCGGAAATATAGACTATTGATAATAAGTAAGCGTCTCACGTACTTTCCCACGCGAGAGCACAGCAGTCTTAACCATGTGAAGAACAAATACACACTCGCCAGAATGAAATCCTCGAACCTAGAAAACCACCCTGTCATAAAACACCATGTGCACTCGCGGGCCTTGGTCAACAAGCCCTATCTCGAGCGGTGCGTTCTCGCCGCCGACAAGGCCCCTTTTTCCTCCCGGTATTTTTCCGCGCTTCAGATAAAGGAAACGCTGCTCCAATTCCTGGAAATAGAGCGACGAATATGACTCGCAGACTATGTCCTGCTCCCACTCTCTATTTTCGACCAATCATCCGAAAAGACACATATTTGATGCCTTTTCCACCAATCCCCGAGGAAAATGCATAACGAAAATGCACTCCTTCCCCCATTGACGAAACCTCTCCTATTTTCCACTTGGCGAAGAATTATCCTACAGAAAGGCAGTGTTCCATCACCACTCGTTGAAGTTAGTCTCCCATCAGTTTCCATCGAGATCGGATAAAGTCTCCAACACCTTCCATCAGATCTAGTTCGATACAAAAAGCTGTCTCCCGACAGCATCCGACAAGTTCAGACGTTAACTCTAAAAAATTAGTATAACTGCGGTATAATTGTTACAAGTTCTGTCTATACTTTGTAAAGCGCGACCACATTAACATCGATACATTGAATTGCGTAAATGCCCAATTAATTCGAAGACTCGGCTCGCGATAAATACTCGTGTATTGAAAGATCGTGTCTACGTGAAGAACACCAGCTCCGCTAAACCTGTAACCGAGCGTACACAACCGAGCGGTCCGGCCTACCTGCGGAGGCCCGATTCGGCCCTCCGTATCTCCAACCATTGTACCCACGGCGCATCGACAAATGTAAGCAAAATACTTCATGTACATTTTCTGTATTATTAATTTAATCGACTTAACCAGATTGGTTAATTCCAATAAACTCCCAGTCGATAGAATTTGAGTGTCCAATTATTCCTGAATCGGATAATCGCGTCACCCCATTTTTACTCAAGCACTACCCCTTTTTACCCTCATCCCGAGCTATTGCGCTAGGCGTAGGCTACAAAGAGGGAAATGTAAAAATATATGCCCACGTCCCCTCAGGACGTGACATCTACCCCCACTGTACATACACACCCCCCTGTGTGTATGCATGAGTTTGTTTGAAAAGTCTATAGCATGTTATTCGATAAAACTCTCTAATTATCACAATGATGTTAACTAATTAATATAGCTTATGTGATACAACAAATAGTTATAGGTATTCATTTGGTCTCTTATGCCATATCAGCGACCAAAATGTTATAAGCACTGGGTAGCGTGCGTTGCTATGAGTAAGTAGGTACTAGGTTCGATTCGCATATACGGCAAATATTGTCTTCGAAAAAAAAATCATTTCTAAAGGCCAGGGAATGACGAATTACGATGAAAAATCCTTGTGGTAAAGCTCTCAATTGAGGAATTCATTTTATTTTCGATTTATGAAATATTTTATGCATATTTTATGCACTTAGCTTTACAGTGTACATTGTAAGCAAATAAAGATTCATTTGAATCTCATCTTTATTAACATATATAAATATCTTTGAAACAAATATGATCGTAGTAGGCTGTGAGACAAGGAAAAAACCTATTTTATTTAAATAGATCCTATATAAATTAATTTTTTTGTTTAACAGTGTACAGTAGGCCAAAAGGGGGAGCAGTAGGTTCTGCGGGAGCGCTCGAAGTAGGCCCACCACCGTAGGTTCAGTTGTGGTCCTCACTTACCTCCTTTGTGTCCTCCGAGCGTGTCAGGGCCTTTACACACGGCGTATTCGATTCGATGTAGGATATGTTTTGATACGACCGATTGTCGAGCGAATCGACAAACGGTACACGTCAGGCTGATATGCGGCGTTCAGCGTGAAGTGAATCTAGAACGATTTTGAGGTGTTGAAGAATTTTCATGGTATAAAAATCGTTCGGAAATTCGGTCGAATATTATGAGATCTCAAGATTGAGTAGACGGATCGAAAAACGACCCAAACAAAATCGATAGAAAAAAATCATATTTCATTGGTCGAATGCCATTAAATTTTTGATTCGTCGCAGCGTTTTCGTGTAATATCGAATAAAGATAAAATGTCGTCTCCTAAAGCCCATCTTACGGTATAAAGAGTCGCGACGTGTTCGTCAGTCGGCCAGTGGCGTCTAGATTGGTGGCATCGATCAGTGGTGTCGAATTTCTTTTTATTACTTGGCGTCAAGACGCTGCCGCGTCTCTTGATATGCAACGACATTACCCTTTTTTACGATCATTTAATATAATAATTCTACTAATACCAAAGATATTGTGTAGGTGATGATTTGGATTTTGTATCAACAATAGCCGACTGATTGTCCTTTCCTTTGTGGAGATGCGATATATCCGTCAAGAAGCTTCCTCGGCTAATCTCGCAAACGCTCAATTTACACTAGTTTAGGGTATCATTCTTAAATAGTGGATTATCGGTGGTGGATGATTGATGCGCGATGAGTCATGATTGCAATAAACTCATTGGGAGACCAGTTAGGTTTCGTTGTACAATTACGTATATTTTCTTTCGTTACATACGTCACGACTCTTCGTTAAACCGTTAACGACTGACTCCTCTCTCATTTTATACGTCGAACGACGTATTCATCAGATTTTGTACACCGCTTGTTTATCGATACGTTCATAGATACTTCTTGCCCAGTAGCCTGGAAGAAAAATAGAGACAAGGAAGTCGGGTGGGCGTGAAAGAACGACGGGCTCGGAAGCTGAACGTGTGTTATTGCGCAAGTTGCACCAGGGCAAAATGGTGCTAAATTTCGGAACATCTAAAACGACCGAAACTATGCCTAGCGTCGGCAAGCAAAAAGCTCCCTTTTACCAAGATTTTTCTATATCTCGATGAAATTCTATATTAGTCGATTATGATTTTTCCCTGCATCGTCGTAAAACAAATTTATGAAAATATTCAAAGCTGCTGAATTGTTGCATGATTTGTCAAGGTCCGCCCGTATCACCTGTCCTTAAGTCAGCAATTACAGAGTAAACATTTGTCGTCCTGGCCGATGAGCGATCTTTACTCGTTCAAATCACACTCGTGCCTTTTGCTACAATCGCAGATTTAGGCCCAACTTCCGGCCTAAACTGACGATATTTCTCGTTTACTCAAACAGACATTTTGCCTATACTCACCTCTTCGAAATTTTCCCACGCTCTTCTATCCATCATCGCATTATTCACGTAGCCAAAATCCGGATCATCTTCGATCCCGATCAAATCCGAATCACCGCTTCCTTTACTGTTAATTGGAAAATATTTAGCAGCCTTTTCTTGGAAGCAAACTAAAATTTGGATGCGAGAAAATTCATTCCAACAATCGTTGCTCTTTCGTCCAATGTTTATTTTTACGAGAGCGACATGCCTATTGTGCCTTTTCAACGTCGATCGACTCTCATCGTTGTATGCAACAGAGGGAGCAACAATCTCGAACCGCACGATATATTTTTCGTTTCAAAGCTCATGGCGGTATAGAAAAATCAAGCGGCTATAACTGAACGATCGAAATATAAGGACTGTCATAGCTCAGTATCATACTAAACTGCGCCCAAGTATTGGCCAACAAACGAGAATAATTAAAAAAATATATCATACCTGATATTGTCATCCATAGATATTTTTGGCGTTTTCCAAATAGGATTCGATCCAGCTAGAGCAAATTGGTTCGTCGTTGGAACTACTCCAACCCGATCCAAACCCGACTCTTGGGATTGATACTGTGTAGTTGCTAGTCTATCGAGCCTTCGATTCAATCTTAAAACGTTCAATTTGAGAATTATGAGATGATAGATCGAGAACATTTTCCGAGAACGAACGAGTTATCGTTCGTTCGAAGCTCTCCCCTCCGATTATTCAATATTTTTCGATAATACCTTTTCGTCCTTATGACAAAGACGATCCCAAGTGTTATATTGCATAGAAAAAAGACAATGGTCAGTGTCACGAGAATCCAGTAAACGATATCTTCCGGGTCGTTCGTAACGGTCGAACCGCTAGTCGGCACATCCACAAGGTAGAGGGATCTTGTTAAAAGTGTTGCTTTCAGATTGCTAATGGTCTGAAGATCGCTCGATGATCTGAAGAAAAATATAAAGAAACAGTTTTCAGCTCCAGATCAGTCAATCCGTAGTTCGGTGCTTTCAACTTGTTAAAAAAAAAAACATTTTTAAAGGATCCAAATCTCTCTATATATTATAATTACTCCGTCTGGCCGCTCTTCGGTTCAATTACTCTTTATTCACTACGTAATCAACTATGAAAAATATTTCTTTTCTTTTCTTCGTAAATTTCGACTACACTGCAACCTCCGTAAACGGAAACTCTACAGAGGCAATAGCCCCCCACTATATGCGCCGAATATCGATCGGTGTAGTGCATTATGAGAGAAGTGCCAATAAGAGAGAACTTTGAGGGGTACTGCAATCGGCTACTGGAGCTATGCACTTGAGTGGATAGTGCGCAATCACCATTTTTGCAAGTGCGAAGCGGAACCGATTCCGCCGCTGTGCCGATTGGAGAGCTTCCACATACATATATTGGGAGTACAAATGTGTCTCCGCCGTTTGACAAAAGATGGCCCCACCAGGAGGTTATGGTTGAAATTGTCAGATGTAAAACGTCATATCATAAGGCTAGACATCTGGCACGACCATAACCTTGAAATATTAGCAATTTTGTATCAGCATCACATCATTTTTTTCGTGCGAAAATGTCGGGTTTTAAGCCGAATAAGCGTCATTTGCGGGAACTTTTGCGTTTTAGTACAGTCGTGCAGTCGTTGAAAAACCTCGTAATCGGAAAAAATTAGAAGAAGGCCAGGCCTACGGGTGATTCTGTAGGTGCCGCTGATGATAAATCCAAGTTTGCCCACAAATCGGGGCGTAGGGTTTTTTAGGGGATGAAGGCGGAAAGGGTTGGATAGATGCCGAACTACAACCCCTACGAGGTCGGCGCCGTGAGATAAAATGTTCAGAAAAATTCGAGCTTTGGTTTTGTTCACAGCGCCGCAGTCGTGGAAGTTCGTTTTGGGGGTGAAAAAGTGGGGTGAAAATTTGAAAAATCAGTTTTAATTCAATACCTCTTTAGGAAAAATTCATACACTTTTTGTTCAAATGGGAAAGTTGTAGCCTTTGAAAAGTCGCATCGATCGAGTATTTGATCATCACTCTCCGATAATATTGTCACCCCCAAAAAAATTGTTGTAAAACCAAAAAAAAATGGTTTATTTTGTAACTCAAAAACAATTGATTTTTCGGGCATGATTTAAATGTACAAAATGTAAAGAATAATTTTCTCTATATTTTCGTTTGTAGGGAGCAACCTTGAATTTTTATTTTCCAACCCTTCTCGGGGGTTGAAAATTCAAAATGAAATTCTGGGAAAACTATTGACCGCACGAATTCACCGCCGTGAATTTGTAGCTTGACCCCTCAGCTACATTTTTGTCCGCAGCGTCAAACTCGTATCTCTTTATTTTCGGTCAATAGTTTTTCCAGAATATCATTTTTAATTTTCAACCTCCGAAGGGGGTTGGAAAAAGCAAAATTCAAGGGTGGTCTATAGAAAGGAAAATATAGAGTAAATTTTTCTCTATATTTCGTACATTCGAGCCATATCCGAAAAATAAATTATTTTTTAGTTATTCAATAAACAATTTTATTATACTCGAACAATTTTTTTTTGGGGCGAAAATATTATTGGAGAGGGATGATCGAATACTCGATCGACGCGTCTTTGCAAGGGCTACAACGTTTCCGTTTGAACAAAAATTGTATTGTTATATCTCCGAAAAATCAATTATTTTTTAGTTATTCAATAAACCATTTTTTTATACTCGAACAATTTTTGATGGGGCGAAAATATTTGTGGCGAGGGATGATCGAATACTCGCTCGACGCGTCTTTTCAAGGGCTACAACGTTCCCATTTGAACAAAAATTGTATGATTTTTTTCCTGAAGAGTTATCGAATTAAAACGGATTTTTCTAAATTTCACCCCAAAATGAACTTCCACGATTTTGGCGCTGTGAACAAAAATGAAGCCCGGATTTTTCTGAACATTTTTTCTCCCGGCACCGACCTCGTGCGGGTTGTAGTTCGGCATTAATCCACCGCCATCCCCCTTCATCCTCTAGAAAAATCCAACACTCTGATTTTTAGGCAAACTTGGATTTAGCACCCGCGGTATCTACAAAATGACCTGTCAAAAAACTAGCCTTCGTCTAATTTTTTCCGATTTCAAAATACAGCACGACTGTACTATTTAGCACGAATCTCCCTCCAATAATGATTTTAATTCCGCGTCTTCGTACACTTCGTTCCCGCAAATGACGCTTATTCTGCTCAAAATTCGATGAAAAATCGCTAATATTTCAAGGTTATGGTCTTGCCAGATGTCCAACCTTATGATATGACGTTTTACATCTAACAATTTCAACCATAACCTCCTGGCGGGACCATCTTTTGTCCAACGACGGAGACTTATTTCTACTCCCAATATACATATATTATAGTAGATTTTTTTACTCCAGTAAAGTCACCAGGTGATATCTGTACGATAATGGTCCTCCAATGAGCTTTAATTTTTGTGCGTGTAATATACACTTTATGAGGGGATGCACGTTCCTAAACGCCCGGAATGGGAGAAAAAAAAATTGTGTTCTATCCCATAACTATAAACTTACAGTATAATCACATCTGCTTGGATAGGCAAATCATCCGTTGAACTGATGAAATGAGTCGTCACAGTTGTCGAATTTGCCAAAACCTGATCTTTCGCTACAGTACTTTTGATATTGTCGATGTTGCACAAGTATCCGTATACTTTAGTAAACGAATCCGCCACCTAATATAACAAGAGAGCAATATCCTAAGCCACGAGTATCATTTTTCAATAATCAACAACGCGTTGAAATAAATGCAAAGTTATTCACATGTGTTGAACGGTTTTGTTGCTCTCAACAATCATGATAATAACAAGGTAGCATGTGAATGTCCAGATTGTGGAAAGTCTTTTATCTACAATAGCTTACGAAAGCCGGCTATTATTTCTATGACAAAAGAAAAATAATAGTTAATATGAGGCATGTTGAACTCACAAAGAACCTCTCTTGTTTGACGTGACTCGCCAGATTGTTGAATGTATAGACAACCCGACTAGATTGTGGCACAACGTAAACTCGCACCGTACGTCTGTCAACGTGTTTCACTGCAAGCATACACGAATGTACTCGAATAACTGATACATATGTACTCGAATAACTGATGGCCATTTTTTTTAAGGGTCTTGCGCGATGATTTTTCGACTGAGAAAAATATGATTTTGCATGGTTTTTCAAGCCCTCTCTGAAAGAAAATATATTGACTTTTTGTCATAAATAGTATTTGTCAGAGAGAATTGCCTATTCTGAAAAAAAAATTCCACTTTGCGTGCAGGAGAATGAAGTTTACAAAGTTCCGAATACAGAACACTCCCGAAAAACTCTATTTGTGCCCCCGTCATGGGGAAAAAAATTATCCAATACACGATTTAAAGTTGATAGATCGGAATTTAATCAGTGGAACAAATTAGTTGAATCAGGCACGACCGCGCTACAGGAACTGCTAGTCTGCTGACGTCACAGCTGCAACTTCCGAATGTTCGGCTATCACAGGATGGTGGTTGAGACTCCTATGACACGCGGTTGAACCAAGGGATCTGCATGTGTTCCTATCCGAGAACTTTATTGAAAATAATGTCAATTTCGAAAATGTTCGAGGATTCCATGCTCCGTAAATACGATTTTCGATCATTTGCGATTCGTTAACAACTTTCAGAATAAATAATTCTAGCAATACATTTTAAAGTAATTAGGCGTGAAATTATTCTTTTTTACCAAATGGTACGAGTATTTTTGTTTTTTAATGTTGCATAAATTATCTTAACATTCTGTAGTTACAGCAATTTTTAATCTCAAATTCTAAATATAGAAATATTCTACATAATTTTAAATACAAAAAGAAATATCTTAAAATTCTGTCGTTACGGAATTTATAAATAACGAATGAAACAGTAAAAACTAAAATACTCGTAGTATTCGGTAAAAAAACAATAATTACACGCCAAATTACTTTAAAATGTATCGTTAGAATTATTTATTCCGAAAGTTGTTAGCGAATCGCAAATGATTGAAAATATGATTTGCGGAGCGTGAAATCGTCGAACATTTTCGAAATTGACATTATTTTCAAGAAAATTCGCAATCTATCGATTAAGTTTAATCGATTATCTTGACCCTCAATCCGTGAAGGTACTTGAGGCACCTTAATCCCGTAAACCTAGGTCGTTTTTGTTTTTGCACTACCAAACCAACAATTGTCAATGAAAACATTTTGAAAAAATTCGTGGTCAATCTTTAGGCCGTACTTCTCAAGGGAAACTAGGGTTTTTTCTTTCTTGTTTTTAATTTTTTTTTCAATAAATATTAAGCAACCTGCGAAGAAAATGATCTTGAGCAGGATGAAAATGACCGAGGTTTTTGAAAACTCTGATACATTCGCATACAATAAATGTTTTTTATAGGATCCAGACGAATCTAATATGAAAAAAGATTTATTCAAATTACGTTTAGTGTTTGATAATCAAAATCACGTTTACAGTGTTTGGACAAGTTTCCTGTATTTGATTTTTTAAAATTTACCTCCCTCGACATCGAGAACATCGTTTCAGAACTACACTGCTGCAATGGACTATGAAAAAAAATGAAACCAATTTCTTGCGCAATGTTTTCTGATTGTAGAGATTATTCCACAACGAGACCACCTGTATCCATACGTAAACCGATTCTCAGCTATGAAAAACATTGATCCAAATAGAGATTTGGATGAAGTCCGACTTTAATTTTTTTAACTTTCATAAATACGAAGATGTTTTTTTCAGTATCGTGACGAATCCAACGTGCGAAACGATTTATTCAAATAATGTTCCATGTTCATTAATTGAAATCGCGTTTATAATAGTTGGATTCGTATCCTTTAAATAATTTAGAAAAAATTACGCTCTTCAATGCTCAAAAAGCGAATTTGAACCGCTACCATTGCACTAGGCTAAGAAAAGTGAAAAAATTCAATGTTACGTGCAATGCTTCCAGATTATAGAGATTATTCCACACCAGAACTACTTCCACTCGCACTTAGATTGATTCCCAACTGCAAAAACCTTTAATCGAAACAAAGATCGTATCTCATGTCAATCTCTGTTTTGATCAATATTTTTTACAGCTGGGAATTAATCCAAGTCCGAGTGCAAGTAGTTCTGGTGTAGAATAATCTGTACAAGACGAAAACATTGGATTCTTTTTTCTATTCGTAGCCTAGCGCAATGGAAGCGGTTCAAAGACGCTTGTCAGGGCATTGAGCGAAATTTTTTCAAAATTATTTTAAGGGGTGAGATGCAGTCAGAATTTTCAAAAAATCGATTTTTTAAAACATTTTATTGGAATATGATCTTTCGAAAATATTCCCTGAAAATTTCAAGTCAATCCGATGAATATTTTCCGGGATATCCCACAATTAGTAAAGGGGCGTCGGGTCCCCATAGCAGGTAGCGGCTGACATACGCGCAAACGATAATACCCGGGAAGGCAGAATGCTTCGAAGGCAACAACAAATTGATATTTCGGAAGCTTCCACATCGGCAGAAGCCCTATTGTATGGGCCAGGAATAGATTATTCGATGGAAGTCATTTTTTAATTAGTATTTCTATACATAAATGAAGTGGAAAATTGGAAAACTCTTTCAGAAATTTTCAAGAATGTATTACTAAAAAACTATGAACTTTGAAAATTTTTTAAAAAGAATACATTCTTTTTTAAATTGCTCAAAATGTAAAAAAAAATTCATCCCGAAAAACTTTAATTGTTTGAAAAATTGTTTTAACAATTGACTATAAACAATTGAATGCTCCACTTTTCGGCCAAATATTGTGATATTCGAATTCAGCGGATCAAAATACATTTAAAAAAGTTTAGCTTCATCCATCGAGCTCAAAATTTTACGAACATATAAAAAAACTTTAAACGCGTTTTTCTCGAAACTATGTTTTTCAAGTCGGTGACCACTATAATTAAAAAATCACTCGATGGATTTTCATTTTTGTTGAAAATTTCTTTTTTTTTTTACAATAACCGAGCGGTTTTTTGGTCGAAAATCGAAAGTTATCTGTCGGAAGCCGCCATTTTGTTATTTTTGAAAAAAAAGCTTCGATTAAGGACTAGATTATTGAAAATGCTCGTTTTTTCACGCCTCTGACTGCATCTCGCCCCTTAATGGAAACGTATCCAACCACTGTAAACATGATTCCAATGAACAAACAGGGAACATTATTTGAATAAATCGTCTTGCACATTGGATGCGTCTCCATACTGGAAAAAAACATCTATTGTATGCGTATTTATCAAAGTTGAACAAATAAAAGTAGGATCTTATGTAAATCTTCGTTTGAATCAATGGTTTTGACAGATGGGAATTGATCCCAGTACGAATGCAAGTGGTTTCGTAGTGAAACAATAACTCTACAATCAGAAAACATTCCGCAGGAGATTGTTTTCATTTCCATGCATAGTCCACGGCAGCAGTAGTAGTTCTGAAACCCTATTTTCGATATCGAGGGAGGTGAACGTTTTTTTTACGTGAAATCAATGAAAGGAAACGAGTCCAAACATTGTAAGCGTGATTTTGATGATCAAACACAAAACATGATTTGAATAAATCGTTTTTCATATTAGATTCGTCTGGATCCTATAAAAATCATTTATTGTATGCGAATGCATCAAAGTTTTCGAGAACCTGGGTCGTTTTCGTCCTGCCCAAGATCGTTTTTTATCGCAGGTTGCTTAATATTTATTTAAAAATATACATTAAAAATAAGAAAGAAAAAAACCCTATTTTCCCTTGAGAAGTACGATCTAAAGATTAACCATGCATTTTTTCAGATTTTTTTCATTAACAATTGTTGGTTCGGTAGTGCAAAAACGAAAACGACCCAGGTTCAGGGGATTAAGGTGCCTCAAATACCTTCCGGATTGGGGGTTAAGATAACCGATTGAACTTAATCGATAGATTGCGAACTTTATTGAAAATAATGTCGATTTAGAAAATGTTCGAGGATTTCACGCTCCGCAAATAATATTTAGAATCATCTGCGATTCGTCAACATCTTTCGGAATAAATGAGTCTAACAATACATTTTAAAGTAATTTGGCGTGAAATTGTTATTTTTTACCGAATACTACGAGTATTTTTGTTTTTTACTGGTTCATTAAATATTTAAAAATTCCGTAACAACAGAATTGTAAGATATTTTTTTTGTATTTAGAATTATTTCGAATCTTTTTTATTTAGAATTTAATAGCAACATTAAAAAAACAAGAATCCTCGTAGTATTTGGTAAAAAATAATAATTTCACGCCGAATTACGTTAAAGTGTATTTCTAGAATTATTTATTCCGAAAGGTGTTGGCGAATCGCAAATGATTGAAAGTAGAGTAGCTGTAGCGGTTCTAATCCACTTTGGGGGGGCGGTGTCCAGGGCGGGGGGGTCCAAGGGGGGAGGGTCCAGGGGGGAGAGTTCCGGCGGTGGTGTCCAGGGGGGAGGGTCCAGAGGGCGATGTCAAGGGGGGGGGTCCAGCGCGGGAAATCCAAGTGCGAGGGTACGGCGGAGGGGGGTCGCGGGGTGCGTGTGACGTCACAAAGGGGGCCTCTTTGGGGGGCCATGTGGTCCGTGGAGCGACTGGCGGGAGGGGGAAGCCGCCGTCGATGAGTGTTGTGTGTGTGAAGGGCGACCTTTCAAAGCCCAATATTTATGACATGCAGCTGGTTCCATTCCGAAAGACAATGTCTATGGCATCCGCCTCGTCTCCAAGCTCGCCGACACTCGAAACAGGTCCTGACAGGTTCCTCGGAAAAAACTATAATCTGTAGAGATCATAGGCTGTTACTGCGGATAGACCACTTGAGCGCAGTTGCACTCTTGAAAAGTCGCGCTCGCCATTCCAAAATATAACGTCAAGATGTTCGCATGTGCGAGTATGTACGCAGTGCATCCAGCCAAGCACCCCCTGGACTTGACCAAAAACGAGCTGGAACAGGTTCCAAAGGTCTTGCTCTTAAAATATTGGGGTAAATATGTTGGCTTATTGTGGGATCGTTTGCCAGAACATCATCGGAACGACAGTGAAGTGATATCATATCTTCCATGCTAGGAGCATACGCCACAGATAAAAGATCACATCGATGGCCCTCCACCTCAACGTCGGGAGTGTAAAAAATGCTGTGAAAATTCTCCGCGTTCGTCGAACGTATTCGAACCTGTTTTTCACGATTGGAAAAGCGGGGAGAAGTTTGAAAAATTGAGTGGGAGGCTTACGAGGGAGCATAATTTCATGGACCAAGCTCAGACAGCACTATGCCACTGCACCATCAACATCTAAAAAGAACTTTGAAAGTGCGGGGAAAATGGATCCCAAGAGTATCAACAAAGTCGGCCGGATGACGGAAATCCTCCCAACGAAGAAGCTGTCGGAACTCCCCGTTAAGTCGGAACGACTAATCTCCGACATGAGGGCCGTACAAACCAAATTTGGGAAACGCTACATCGCGGATATCGCGAATGAGTTCTCCGTCTTCTTACCGGCGCAACTTGTAAAGGCCTTCGACCAAGATCCGGCAATGTTCGAGAGTATGCTGCAAGTGGCACGCGATGGTCAACTCTGCATGCAGTATATTGGTGGAAAATACAACAGTGTCGAGTTCCGTCGTTTCTGAACATGGTGGACGGGGAAAAAAAAATTCGTTGGAACACCATCATCGAACTGTTTACACCACAGCGTCTTGCCATCGTTTTCAACAGTTAGTGTTGACTATGTAAAAAATGTATATGTTTGATCGAATTGTAAATGATGGATGTTTTCGTCGTAGAATAAAGAATACAAATGACATATATTTTCATCGAAAAGTGTTTTATTCATTCAAAAAAAATCCCTCGCTCACGCTTCATATACGCCCAACCAGCTTTTCACCTATTTTACATTCTCATGGGCGCAGTTGTATTTCGTGTTGAAGGAATGATGGGGGCATTTAGAGTTTATGATTTTCGGCAGCTTCTGCAGCGATGGACAGTCCAGAGTCTCCAAGTCGATGACGTTTGTCACGGGATCCGTGAATCTTGATAGCCACGCGCATTTTTCGAATCCCTTCGCATAGATCGTAGGAGCTCCATGCAAGAGTTCTCAAATTGTCTTTCTACCTGCTTCGTATGGTATGCCATTGTGATCCCATCGAACTCCATGGAAATTGCGTTCCAGCCACTTGTTTGTCATTTTGTACTTGGCCGGTAAAGAGTCCCATGCAAATGGTGCGTCGAAGGCGAGCGTCAGTGGTTCAGCATTCTTCTCATGGAGTTCGACGATGGACATCTCCTTCGGGACAAATTCGTTGACGGGTCTCTTGAAGCCCTGCACATCGACGATAAGCTCCATGTTGACTGAAGTGGATGAGAATCATCGGCATGATTTTATACGATTTTTTTAACTCCACCACTGATTGGATTGTACTCTTCGTAAGACGTTCCAGAGACTTCCGAAGACATTCATAAGACGTTCGAAAACATTCAAGAGACATTCGAAAACATTCATAAGGCGTTTGAAGACATGCATGAGGGGTTCAAAGAGTTTCAAAAAACTTTCTACGACGTCATGAGACGTTTGAAGGTGTTCGTGAGATCTTCAAGAGACTTTCGAAAACGTTTAAAGACATTCATGAGAGGTTCGAAGACGTTCAAGAGATCTGTGACGATATTCATAATATGTTTGAAGACATCGATGAGGGGTTCGAAGACCTTTAAGAGACTATCAAAGGCATTCACGAGGGGTTGGAAGATGTTCAAAAACTTTCGAATTCGTTCAAGAGACATTTGACGACATTCGTAATATGTTTGAAGACATTCAAGAGACGTTCGAAAACATTCATAAGGCGTTTGAAGACATGCATGAGGGGTTCAAAGAGTTTCAAGAGACTTTCTACGACGTTCATGAGACGCTTGAAGATGTTCATGAGACATTCAAAAGATCTTTGACGATATTCATAATACGTTTGAAGACATCGATGAGGGGTTTAAAGACGTTTTAGAGACTTTCAAAGACATTGACGAGGGGTTTGAAGACGTTCAAGAAACTTTCGAATCCGTTCAAGAGACTTCTGACGACATTCATAATACGTTTGATGACATTCATAAGGGGTTCGAAGACGCTTAAGAGAGACTTTCAAAGACATTCACGAAGGGTTCGAAGACGTTTAAAAGACTTTCGACGACACTCATAATACGTTTGAAGACGTTCAAGAGACTTTCGAATACGTTCAAGAGACTTTCAGAGACATTCGCGAGAGGTGCGAAGACGTTCATAGACTTTCGAAGACATTCAAGAGATCTTTGACAATATTCATAATACGTTTGAAGACGTCGATGAGGGGTTCGAAGACGCTTGAGAGACTTTCAAAGGGATTCACGAGAGTTTCGAAGACGTTCAAGAGACTTTCGACGATTTTCATCATACGTTTGAGTACATTCATGAGGGGTTCGAAGACGTTTAAAAGACTTTCGACGACACTCATAATACGTTTAAAGACATTCATGAGGGGTTCGACGACGCTTAAGAGACTTTCAGAGACATTCGCGAGAGGTGTGAAGACGTTCAGAGACTTTCGAAGACATTCAAGAGATCTTTGACAATATTCATAATACGTTTGAAGACATCGATGAGGGGTTCGACGACGTTTTAGAGACGTTCAAAAGACTTTCGACGACATTCATGATACGTTTGAAGACATTCATGAGGGGCTCGAAGAAGCTTAAGCGAGACTTTCAAAGACATTCACGAGGGGTTCGAAAACGTTCAAAAGACTTTCGACGACACTCATAATACCAGGTGTGTAAGTATGAAACCGGAATTTGCCTATAGGTGCCGCTAGATGTCGATGCAGTTACCGACACATCACGTCAGCGGTGTCTTGTTATTGTATTGATATCCGACAAAGATTTCCAACTCACAATAACACGAGTTTTATTCAGTAGCATTAGTTTATTAGAGATAAACATGTCGAGTTTTGTGCCAACAAATTACGATTTGCCGACAGCACTACTTTTCTGTTTTCATCTGAAGAAAACCGCAGCCGAATCGCATCGAATGCTTGTGGAGGCGTTTGGTGAGCATGCTCTCGGTAAAACACAGTGTTTCGAGTGGTTCAAACGGTTCAAAAGTGGCGATTTTGACGTGAGGAACGAAGAACGTGGAAGACCACCGAAAAAGTTTGAAGACGCTGACCTGCAAGCCTTGTTGGATGAAGACGACACTCAAACACAACAACAACTGGCGGATCAGTTAAAGGTGACCCGAGAAGCCATCTCCAGTTATTTGTATCATATCATTACAATAAACGTGTTTTTTCTGTACAAAAATTCCGGTTTCATACTTACACACCTGGTACATTTGAAGATGTTCAAGAGACTTTCGAATACGTTCAAGAGACTTTCAGAGACATTCATGAGGGGTTCGAAGACGCTTGAGAGACTTTGAGAGGCATTCACGAAGGTTTCGAATACGTTCAAGAGACTTTCAGAGACATTCGCGAGAGGTGCGAAGACGTTCAAAGACTTTCGAAGACATGCAAGAGATCTTTGACAATATTTATAATACGTTTGAAGACATCGATGAGGAGTTCGACGACGTTTTAGAGACTTTCAAAGACATTCACGAGGGGTTCGAAGACGTTCAAGAGAATTTCGACGACATTCATAATACGCTTAAAGACATTCATGAGGGGTTCGAAGACGCTTGAGAGACTTTCAAAGACATTCACGAGAGGTGCGAAGACGTTCAGAGACCTTCGAAGACATTCAAGAGATCTTTGACAATATTCATAATACGTTCGAAGACATCGATGAGGGGTTCGACGATGTTTTAGAGACTTTCAAAGACATTCACGAGGGGTTTGAAGACGTTCAGAGACTTTCGAAGACATTCGAGAGATCTTTGACAATATTCATAATACGTTTGAAGACATCGATGAGGGGTTCGAAGACGCTTGAGAGACTTTCAAAGGCATTCACGAGAGTTTTGAAGACCTTCAAGAGACTTTCGACGACTTTCATGATATGTTTGAAGACATTCATGAGGGGTTCGAAGACGTTCAAGATACTTTCGACAGCATTTATAATACGTTTGAAGACATTCATGAGGGGTTCAAAGACACTTGAGAGACTTTCAAAGACATTGACGAGGGGTTCGAAGACGTTTAAAAGACTTTCGACGACACTCATAATACGTTTGAAGACATTCATGAGGGGTTCGAAGACGTTTGAGAGACTTTCAGACATTCACGAGAGGTGCGAAGACGTTCAGAGACATTCGAAGACATTCAAGAGATCTTTGACAATATTTATAATACGTTCGAAGACATCAATGAGGGGTTCGACGATGTTTTAGAGACTTTCAAAGACATTCACGAGGGGTTTGAAGACGTTCAGAGACTTTCGAAGACATTCAAGAGATCTTTGATAATATTCATAATACGTTTGGAGACATCGATGAGGGGTTCCAAGACGCTTGAGAGACTTTCAAAGGCATTCACGAGCGTTTCGAAGATGTTCAAGAGACTTTCGACGACTTTCATGATACGTTTGAAGACATTCATGAGGTGTTTGAAGACGTTCAAGATACTTTCGACAGCATTCATAATACGTTTGAAGACATTCATGAGGGCTTCAACGACACTTGAGAGACTTTCAAAGACATTGACGAGGGGTTCGAAGACGTTTAAAAGACTTTCGACGACACTCATAATACGTTTGAAGACATTCATGAGGGGTTCGAAGACGCTTAAGAGACTTTCAGAGACATTCAAGAGATCTTTGACAATATTCATAATACGTTTGAGGACATCGATGAGGGCTTCGACGACGTTTTAGAGACGTTCAAAAGACTTTCGACGACATTCATGATACGTTTGAAGACATTCATGAGGGGTTCGAAGAAGCTTAAGCGAGACTTTCAAAGACATTCACGAGGAGTTCGAAAACGTTCAAAAAACTTTCGATGACACTCATAATACGTTTAAAGACATTCATGAGGGGTTCGAAGACGCTTGAGAGACCTTCGAAGACATTCAAGAGATCTTTGACAATATTCATAATACCTTCGAAGATATCGATGAGGGGTTCGACGATGTTTTAGAGACTTTCAAAGACATTCACGAGGGGTTTGAAGACGTTCAGAGACTTTCGAAGACATTCAAGAGATCTTTGACAATATTCATAATACGTTTGAAGACATTCATGAGGGGTTCGAAGACGCTTGGGAGACTTTTAAAGGCATTCGCGAGGGTTTCGAAGACGTTCAAGAGGCTTTCGAATGCAGTCAAGAGATTTTCAGAGACATTCGCGAGAGGTGCGAAGACGTTCAGAGACTTTCGAAGACATTCAAGAGATCTTTGACAATATTCATAATACGTTTGAAGACATCGATGCGGGGTTCGAAGACGCTTGAGAGACTTTCAAAGGCATTCACGAGGATTTAGAAGATGTTCAAGTGACTTTCGAATACGTTCAAGAGACTGTCATAGACATTCGCGAGAGGTGCAAAGATGTTCAGAGACTTTCGAAGATCGATGAGTGGTTCGACGATGTTTTAGAGACATTCAACGACATTCATTATACGTTTGAAGACATTCATGCGCGTTTCGAAGACGCTTAACAGACTTTCAAAGACATTCGCGAGCGGTTTGAAGACGTTCAAGAGATTTTCAAAGACATTCACGAGGCGTTCGAAGACGTTCAAGAGATTTTTGACGGCATTCTCAATAAGTTCGAGGACATTCATGAGCATTTCGAAGACGCTTAAGAGACTTTCAAAGACATTCGCGAGCGGTTTGAAGACGTTCAAGAGACTTTTGATGTCGTCGAATATCGTATTATGAATGTCATCAAAAGTCTCTTGAACGTCTTCGCACCTCTCGCGAATGTCTATGAAAGTCTCTTGAACGTATTCAAAAGTCACTTGAACGTCTTCGAAACTCTCGTGAATGCCTTTGAAAGACTCTCAAGCGTCTTCGAACCCCTCACCGATGTCTTCAAACGTATTATGAATATTGTCAAAGATCCCTTGAATGTCTTCGAAAGTCTCTGAACGTCTTCGCACCTCTCGCGATTGTCTCTGAAAATCTCTTGAACGTATTCGAAAGCCTCTTGAACGTCTTCGAAACCCTCGCGAATGACTTTAAAAGTCTCCCAAGCGTCTTCGAACCCCTCATGAATGTCTTCAAACGTATTTTGAATATTGTCAAAGATCTCTTGAATGTCTTCGAAAGTCTCTGAACGTCTTCAAACCCCTCATCAATGTCTTCGAACATATTATGAATATTGTCAAAGATCTCTTAAATGTCTTCGAAGGTCTCGGAGGGTCTTCGCACCTCTCGTGAATGTCTTTGAAAGTCTCTCAAGCGTCTTCGAACCCCTCATGAATGTCTTCAAACGTATTATGAGTGTCCTCGAAAGTCTTTTGAACGTCTTCGAACCCCTCGTGAATGTCTTTGAAAGTCTCGCTTAAGCTTCTTCGAACCCTTCATGAATGTCTTCAAACGTATCATGAATGTCGTCGAAAGTCTTTTGAACGTCTCTAAAACGTCGTCGAACCCCTCATCGATGTCTTCAAACGTATTATGAATATTGACAAAGACCTCTTGAATGTCTTTGAAAGTCTCTGAACGTCTTCACACCTCTCGCGAATGTCTCTGAAAGTCTCTTAAGCGTCTTCGAACCCCTCATGAATGTCGTCAAACGTAATATGAGTGTCGTCGAAAGTCTTTTGAACGTCTTCGAACCCCTCGTCAATGTCTTTGAAAGTCTCTCAAGTGTCGTTGAACCCCTCATGAATGTCTTCAAACGTATCATGAAAGTCGTCGAAAGTCTCTTGAACGTCTTCGAAACTCTCGTGAATGCCTTTGAAAGTCTCTTAAGCGTCTTCGAACCCCTCATCGATGTCTTCAAACGTATTATGAATATTATCAAAGACCTCTTGAATGTCTTCGAAAGTCTCTGAACGTCTTCAAACCTCTCGTGAATGTCTTTGAAAGTCTCTAAAACATCGTCGAACCCCTCATTGATGTTTTCGAACGTATTATCAATATTGTCAAAGATCTCTTGAATGTCTTCGAAGGTCTCTGAACGTCTTTGCACCTCTCGTGAATGTCTTTGAAAGTCTCTCAAGCGTCTTCGAACCCCTCATGAATGTCTTCAAACGTATTATGAGTGTCGTCGAAAGTCTTTTAAACGTCTTCGAACCCCTCGTCAATGTCATTGAAAGTCTCTCAAGTGTCTTTGAACCCTTCATGAATGTCTTCAAACGTATCATAAATGCTGTCGAAAGTATCTTGAACGTCTTCGAACCCCCCATGAATGTCTTCAAACGTATCATGAAAGTCGTCGAAAGTCTCTTGAACGTCTTCGAAACTCTCGTGAATGCCTTTGAAACTCTCTCAAGCGTCTTCTAACCCCTCATCGATGTCTTCAAACGTATTATGAACATTGTCAAAGATCTCTTAAATGTCTTCGAAAGTCTCTGAACGTCTTCAAGCCCAAGTGAATGTCTTTAAAAATCTCTAAAACATCGTCGAACCCCTCATCGATGTCTTCGAACGTATTATGAATATTGTCAAAGATCTCTTGAATGTCTTCGGAGGTCTCTGAACGTCTTCGCACCTCTCGTGAATGTCTCTGAAAGTGTCTTGAACGTATTCGAAAGTCTCGCTTAAGCTCCTTCGAACCCCTCATGAATGTCTTCAAACGTATCATGAATGTCGTCGAAAATCTTTTGAACGTCTCTAAAACGTCGTCGAACCCCTCATCGATGTCTTCAAACGTCTTATGAATATTGTCAAAGATCTCTTGAATGTCTTCGAAAGTCTCTGAACGTCTTCACACCTCTCGCGAATGTCTCTGAAAGTGTCTTAAGCATCTTCGAACCCCTCATGAATGTCTTCAAACGTATTATGAGTGTCGTCGAAAGAATGTTGAACGTCTTCGAAACTCTCGTGAATGCCTTTGAAAGTCTTTGAACGTCTTCGCACCTCTCGCGAATGTCTCTGAAAGTCTCTTGAACGTATTCGAAAGTCTCTTGAACGTCTTCAAACGTATTATGAGTGTCGTCGAAAGTCTTTTAAACGT
The DNA here is from genome assembly GCA_944452715.1 of Ophion slaviceki. NCBI lineage: Eukaryota > Metazoa > Arthropoda > Insecta > Hymenoptera > Ichneumonidae > Ophion > Ophion slaviceki. Next base: position 51,025,774 of record OX101786.1, read on the forward strand.
CTTCGAACCCCTCGTGAATGTCTTTGACAGTATATCTTAAGCGTCTTCGAACCCCTTATGAATGTCTTCAAACGTATTATGAATGTCGTCAGAAGTCTCTTGAACGGATTCGAAAGTTTCTTGAACGTCTTCAAACCCCTCGTGAATGTCTTTGAAAGTCTCTCAAACGTCTTTGAACCCCTCATCGATGTCTTCAAACGTATTATGAATATCGTCAAAGATCTCTTGAATGTCTCACGAACATCTTCAAGCGTCTCATGAACGTCGTAGAACGTCTCTTGAAACTCTTTGAACCCCTCATGCATGTCTTCAAACGCCTTATGAATGTTTTCGAACGTCTCTTGAATGTCTTCAAACGTCTTATATATGTCTTCGGACAAACCCCTCGTGAATGTCTTTGAAAGTCTCTCTTAAGCGTCTTCGAACCCCTCATGAATATCTTCAAACGTATTATGAATGTCGTCAAATGTCTCTTGAACGAATTCGAAAGTTTTTGAACATCTTCCATCCCTTTGAAAGTCTTGAAAGTCTTTGAAAGTCTCTTAAACATCTTCAAACCCTTCATCGATGTCTTCAAACATATTATGAATATCGTCACAGATCTCTTGAACGTCTTCGAACCTCTCATGAATGTCTTTAAACGTTTTCAAAAGTCTCTTGAAGGTCTGACGAACACCTTCAAACGTCTCATGACGTCGGAGAAAGTCTTGTGAAACTCTTTGAACCCCTCATGCATGTCTTCAAACGCCTTATGAATGTTTTCGAACGTCTCTTGAATGTTTTCGAACGTCTTATGAGTGTTTTCGGAAGTCTCTGCAACGTCTCACGAAGAGTACGATCCAATCAGTGGTGGAGTTAAAAAAATGGTATAAAATCACGTCGATGATTCTCATCCACTTCAGTCAACATGGAGCTTATCGTCGATGTGCAGGGCTTCGAGAGACCCGTCAACGAATTTGTCCTGAAGCAGATGTCCATCGTCAAACTCCATGAGAAGAATGTTGAACCGCTGACGCTCGCCTTCGACGCACCATTTGCATGGGACTCTTTACCGACCAAGTACAAAATGACAAACCAGTGGCTGGAACGCAATTTCCATGGAATTCGATGGGATCACAATGGCATACCATACGTAGCAGCTAGAAAGACAATTCGAGAACTCTTGCATGGAGCTCCTACGATCTATGCTAAGGGATTCGAAAAATGCGCGTGGCTATCAAGATTCACGGATCCCGTGACAAACGTCATCGACTTGAAGACTCTGGACTGTCCATCGCTGCAGAAGCTGCCGAAAATCATAAACTCCAAATGCCCCCATCATTCCTTCAACACGAAATGCAACTGCGCCCATGAGAATGTAAAATCGGTGAAAAGCTGGTTGGGCGTATATGAAGCGTGAGCGAGGGATTTTTTTTAATGAATAAAACACATTTCGATGAAAATATATGTCATTTGTATTCTTTATTCTACGACGAAAACATCCATCATTTACAATTCGATCAAACATATACATTTTTTACATAGTCATCACTAACTGTTGAAAACGATGGCAAGACGCTGTGGTGTAAACAGTTCGATGATGGTGTTCCAACGAATTTTTTTTTCCCCGTCCACCATGTTCAGAAACGACGGAACTCGACACTGTTGTATTTTCCGCCATTATACTGCATGCAGAGTTGACCATCGCGTGCCACTTGCAGCATACTCTCGAACATTGCCGGATCTTGGTCGAAGGGCTTAACAAGTCGCGCCGGTAAGAAGACGGAGAACTCATCCGCGATGTCCGCGATGTAGCGTTTCCCAAATTTGGTTTGTACGGCCCTCATGTCGGAGATTAGTCGTTCCGACTTAACGGGGAGTTCTGACAGCTTCTTCGTTGGGAGGAATTCCGTCATCCGGCCGACTTTGTTGATACTCGAGGGATCCATTTTCCCCGCACTTTCAAAGTTCTTTTTAGATGTTGATGGTGCAGTGGAATAGTTCAGTCTGAGCTTGGTCCATGAAATTATGCTCCCTCGTAAGCCTCCCACTCAATTTTTCAAACTTCTCGCCGCTTTTCCAATTGTGAAAAACAGGTTCGAATACGTTCGAAGAACCGTGGAGAATTTTCCCCCGACATTTTTTCACGCTCCCGAAAAACAGGTTCAAACACGTTCGAAGAACCCCGTACGTGGAGAATTTTCACAGCATTTTTTACACTCCCGACGTTGAGGTGGAGGGCCATCGATGTGATCTTTCATCTGTGGCGTATGTTCCAAGCATGGAAGATATGATATCACTTCACTGTCGTTCCGATGATGTTCTGGCAAACGATCCCCCAATAAGCCAACATACTTACCCCAATATTTTAAGAGGAAGACCTTTGGAACCTGTTCGAGCTCGTTTTTGGTCAAGTCCAGGGGGTTCTTGGCTGGCTGCACTGCGTACATACTCGCACATGCGAACGTCTTGACGTTATATTTTGGAATGGAGAGCGCGACTTTTCAAGAGTGCAACTGCGCTCACGTGGTCTATCCGCAGTAACAGCCTATGATCTCTTCAGATTATAGTTTTTTCCGAGGAACCTGTCAGGACCTGTTTCGAGTGTCGGTGAGCTTGGAGACGAGGCGGATGCCATAGACATTGTCTTTCGGAATGGAACCAGCTGCATGTCATAAATATTGGGCTTTGAAAGGTCGCCCTTCACACACACAACACTCATCGATGGCGGCTTCCCCCTCCCGCCAGTCGCTCCACGGACCACGTGGCCCCCCAAAGAGGCCCCCTCTGTGACGTCACACGCACCCGACGACCCCCCTCCGCCGTACCCCCGCACTTGGCTTTCCCGCGCTGGACCCCCCCTGGACATCGCCCCCTGGACACCACCCCCTGGACCCCCCCTTGACATCGCCCTCTGGACCCTCCACCCTGGACACCGCCCCCTGGACCCTCCCCCCTTGACCCTCCCTCGAACTCCGCCCCCCCCGTTGACCCACCCACCAAAAGTGGCTTAGAACCGCTACAGCTACGCTACTATTGAAAATCGTATTTGCGAAGCATGGAATTCTCGAACATTTTCGAAAGTGACATTATTTTCAATAAAGTTCTCGGATAGGGACACATCCCTTGGTTCGACCGCGCGCCATAGGAGTCTCAACTACCGTCCAGTGACAGCCGAACATTCGGCAGTTGCAGCTTCGACGTCATCAGACTAGCAGTTCCTGCAGTGCGGTCGTGCTTGATTTAGCTCATTTGTTCCACTGATTAAAATCCGATGTATCAACTTTAAATCGTATGTTTGATAATTTTTTTCTCCATGACGGGGGGCACAAATGAAGTTTTTCGGAAGTGTTCCATATTCGGAATTTTATGAACTTCATTCTCCTGCATGCAAAATGGAATTTTAATTTCTTTCCAGAAAACACTATTTTCTCTGGCAAATACTACTCATGACAAAAATACGATATTTTTTTTCAAAGAGAGCTTGAAAAACCATTAAGAATCACATTTTTTTCAGGCGCAAAATCTTTTTTATAAGGCTTACAAACATACCGATACAAGGGGAGGGTGAGCGCGGCCATCATGAAAAAAACCGGTCAAAATTACGAGAAATCCACCTTTGATGGATGACATACTAATTAGTATTAATTAGTATAGTTTTTTGAAAAATAAAAATAAAAAATGGCATTCATCTTTTTAAAAAATAGTTTTCACTTTAGAAGAAAAAAAACGTTGACACTGATAAGTAATAATTTTTTCACATTTTTAAATGAACGTATGCTTCAAAATGAAACAAATGATATATCGACATTTGTCGAGATGTCAATTAGTTCAGGAGTTATCAAGGTTTTCAAAACTTCCGAAATCGACATTTTTTGGAAAATTATAACTCCCAAAAGAGAAGAGATAAAAATCTACAAATCGATGTAGATATTTCTCTCAAGATGTACAATTTAAGAAAAAAAAATGGTCAGGGCCACGGGCTAGGTGAAATGACGTGGAATGCCTCATATATACATATTCGTGAATCGTGTGTAGGGTATGGCGGCAAAATATTTAGTTTTCTTCGAAAAACGATTATATTTATATTCGTCTTGCAGGTAAAATTCGTGTTATTAATTTTCATGGGAACAACGTGGATTAATCGAAGATTAATCCTCATGGAATATAATATGAATAAAGCACATTGACTCGTGACACCGTCGTGCATCTTTGACATTACTCACGATTACGAAAAATGGCATTTTCATTGGGTTGTTCGAGAAAATCTTCAAACAAACGCACTTGAGGGAAATACAATATTGTATTGAAAAAACAAATGAATTCTTCCTAAAGTTGATGCGATGGTGTGTCATCAGTGACATTTATTTTGTCTCACAAAGTACACAATGTTGCGCATTTTTGTTGTTCTTTTGAAACTCCAAAGTCTATATAGAAAGCACAAAAACCATCCTTACTCCCATAATGTTGAACAAACGCTACTATTTGTTCAATAAATACATAATACTATTGCGATCCGGTGCGTTGGTCTAGTGGTTAGCATGCTAGCCAGCGGATCGGGAGGTCCCAGGTTCGAATCCCAATCGCGTCACTTTCGTCGTGAAATGTTTTTCTTCGACATTTCTCGGCGAAAGACGACTAGTTCCGTGACTAGGAGGCGAACTTGGGACCGGCTGTATCCGTATAGGTTTTCCCCCGGTTCACTATGCCCATGGCAGATATGTCATGGTGAATACGATACAGAGGGGGAAGTCGGCTGTGGCCGCAACGTGGGGGGGGGGCGGGGGTGGAATGGGTGGCAGAGGGGGGATGTGGAATCGGAGGTAGAACGAAGTTGAGACGGATTGGGGCTCGTAAAACGGGGAAGACCCTATATGGCTGGAACAAACAAATAAAATACATAATATTATTACTCGAAGGATACTGACCCTTGTCGCGAGCGATTACATCGAACGTAAAAAAGCCCTCCATAATACTGGTAACGGTAAAGTTTAGGGCTAAATCTCCGCTATCAGGACCCATAGAAAAAGGTTCATCAACGGCGCTTATCGAAGAATGAGAAGTAGTCATGCTACTTTTAATATAACTGTACGTCAATGTATCGTTCAAGTCAGCATCCACAGCCTGAAAATTGCGAAACAGTATTTCATTCGTCACACAAGCCTTTCCTCAAACTTCAACGCAATTTGTATTTCTTTGATATCAAAATAATAGTATCCGTGACGGTAAATCATTATTAAAAAGTATCGCAAGTTTTTTGCGGCAAATCAACAATGAAATTTTCCAAAATCGATATCACTACGACGTATAGTACTGTGGTAATGTAACAGAGTGTGTAATTCATTATTGTTCGAGAGAAGTTATCGCAACAACATTTTCTGTAAATGAGAACGATTGTTTAGCGCATAGGGGATGAGGCGTGGTGCAATATTAACGAAACCTCTACGGTGAGAAGAACTTTGTCGAGAGGATCCTCCATCGTTACACCGGCGTTGTAAAATTCACTCTGAAAAATAGGTGCTTCGTCATTTTCATCCAAAATGATGACGGTTACGTCTAAAATAGCATCATCCAGGGGATTTCTTGGTGGTTCGTTCTTGTCCGGCGTAGCGACCACGTGGAAATGCAATTTTTCATTTTTTTCACGATCCATCTCGTATTGCACCGTTAAATTTCGAGTCATTTTGTCCAGGGCAAAATACGTTGTATCACCTTCCGAAATAATATCGTTAGAATAAATCCAAACAAAGGGTGTACATTTTCGTTTCCCAATCGTCAAAAAAACGTTTGCAACGAAATCATTTTTTTGTCCGTCAATCAATTGAATATAATATTAGAGAAAGTACAACTTACCATCGGGCATAAAGAAGTAGTAAATAGCGATGAGGTTTCCATTTATATCACCCAACATATCGTAAGCTTCTGGTATCAATCTCGACGTGCCCACTCCCGTTTTATTTTCTTTCATCCAAAGGGTCAACTCGTTCGTCGCAAATTTTGGGCCCGATTTTGTTACGAATATTACCGTGAATTCACGACTTTCCATCAACGGCGGACTTCCGCTATCTGTTGCAACCGCAGTCAACTGATGAAAATATATCGATTAACCATTGACACTACAATACATCCGTTACTTCCAAATATATTTTCCTACCGTGTACGTATTTTTTGCTTCGACGTCTATCTCTTTTACTAGACGCAGCTGAGCCACATTTACGCTGATCGACACCATTTCAAAATTCCTATGCTCACCGTCTTAAATAATCGACACGATATAATAATGAAATTTCATTTAATTGCCATGTCGCGTTTATTCTTATCGATTATTTCATAATCAAACAAATATTTACTCAGGCTTGTTAAGGAGAAAGTGACGACTCCGCTGTCTCCGTAATCTTCATCGTAGGCTTTGAAATCACTGAGCAATTGGTCGTCGTATGTTCTCAGTTGAGCGTGCAGTGTTTGCTCCTGAAGTTATTATTTATCAATATTTGCGGAGTGTCTAACATTGACATTCACACGCATGCACACACACACAAACACGTATATTGTAGCGCGGTTCATTTAAATCATGACGAGCGGTCAGGCACGGTTCGCTCAAAAGTTATAAAACTTGTACAGTTTTGAAATAAGACTGCCATTGCTGTGGGCAAATTAGCATTATTGCCTATTAGTCTACCCCTCTTGCCATTCCTCCTGTCTGCTTCATGCATTCCAATCGACGACTCGTTATCCAGTCACACCAACTTTTTCCCCATTATCAGAGACACGGGTTGTTTGATTAACAAAATCTTGAACAACGTTTTTGTGTACCTCGTATATGTAAAAATATACCCGAATATATATTTGTCGAAAGGTTGATGTCCTGACAACTGTAGTAGACAGTTTTAGGATTCTTTTGCGACGTACTTTTCTCGACAGTGACCTACTTTACTTAGAATCCCTATACTACTTTTGTATTTTTACTTACTTTAGTATTTGGATGCCTGCGTCACATCTGACCCGACGACAAAATATCCGCGACAAAATCTCCGAGGACAAAATATCCGAAAGACAAAATATTCTCATAACAAAACATCCGCGAGACAAAATCCTAAATCTCGTCCACCACATCAACGGGGTCGCGCGCAAAACACCTTTGTGGGGTGTGTGAGATAGTGTGGTGGGAGCATAATACCAATTTCTTCATTGTACCCAAACAAACGAACCCAAGCAAACAAACCAAAACAAAAAAACCCAAACAAACAAACCAAAACAAACAAACTCAAACATATCCGTCACATATTAATAATTTTCCTCCTTTTTGTGATGGAATAAGTTTCAACGGCATGGCTGTACACTTGACATGGAATCAATTTCAACGGCATGACTGTACGCTTTAAACTGTATAAAATATCGGCAGATATTTTGTCTTGCGGGTATTTTGTCATGAGGATATTTTGTCCTGCAGATATTGCGTCGTCGGATATTTTGTCGCGGATATTTTGCCGAGGATATTTTGTCGTCGGGTCAAAACGCGTGTAACCATTTGGATCGTATTCATTATTTTCACGGATCAGTGAACTTGTAATAATTTGCATGATTATAAACAATACTGTCGAGTAAAAATACTTCACCGCTTTCTTATTTGCGCAGATTGGTTAAATATTGAATGTCGTTCTCGCCTTGTCACCATAACGTTTATCAACCATCTATTAATAATCGTCGAAGATATTTCATGAGTGTCGTAGCGATGACGACCAGTACAAAATAACGTCAACAGGGTGTACGATTTTTACAATGTTAGTATAAAAATGCGATGCGCGTTCAGAACAGCCGAGAAAAATACGAAACAATGCGCCTTTTTCGGCAGCGTCAACGGTGGGTTCAGTCGCCCATGTGCAAATTATATTTGTGCAAAAAGTTAAATAACATATGTGGAAGGATCGAGATGCATTGTGAAATAGAAAAAAGGTAGTCGATATAACACGCAGATAATTGCAGAGAACGATAAATAAAACGAAGAATGGTTTTTTTTCCCGACTAATACCGTATTCCATATGTTAACGAATTCGAACAACGTTTATCAGGAATGGCTATGTATCAATCAAATTGTTGTCATCATTAATGATATAGGTGGTACCCACACTATATGCGAAACAAACGGCGGCGTTATTTAAAAAAAACGATAAAAAATTATTCAATGCCGATGGGACTTGAAGGAAATTGTACTAGAAGACATTGCTGATGATGCCTCGTTACCTGTTACTGAGTTTTGGATAGAATCGACAAAAAGTACAGAAATTTGGACGACATTCGAAATATCAAATTCAGCGACAAATCCTATGATTCACTCAAGCTCTTACGGAGCGCTCGACATTCAGATAACCGATTGAAGAAACATGCATCGTACCAGGTATTTCTACTCGAAATCCAAAACTAAAAATTATTCATTTTCAATGGTTGCATTCATATAGTCACAAGTATATCTTGTGGTTTCGTTATGTGCGGTTCTTTTTGAATGATGAATTTCTAAAGAAAAATGAGAAGGAAAAGGTCCTTCATTTGACAGTGGCCTTTTGTATTTGGTTCACGCTGCATAAAACTTGGCAAATAAGATGTCGATGTGAGTAGTAGAGCTGTAGCGGTTCTAAGCCACTTTTGGGGGGCGGTGTCCAGGGCGGGTCGAGGGGGAGTGGGTCCAGGGGGGGTCGCTGTGTGACGTCACAGCGGGGCCTCTGTGGAGGGGGGGGGGGGGGGGGGGGCATGTGGTCCCTGGAGTGACTGGCGGGAGGAAAAGCGTGCGTGCGTGCGTGTGACATCCATATATGGGTCGGAAATTTTTCGGTAATATTTTTTTTTTATTGGTTTTTTCCTTAGGTACACGCTTTTCGCGTTTGCTACCTATTCTTTCCCCTCATTGTGCCCGTTTCGTTCCTCTACTGTTTACTCCTTTTTTCTCCATCTTTCTCCCTGTTCCCCCCCCACTTGCGGCCGCAGCCGACTTCCCCCTCTGTATTATATTCATCATGACATTTCTGTCATGGGTATAGGGAAACTGCGGAAATCCTACACCAATACAGCCGGTCATCGAGTTCGCTCCCCAGTCGTGGAACTAGTCTTATTTCGCCGAGAAATGCCGAAGAAAAACATTTCACGACGAAATGTACGCGACTGGGATTCGAACCCGGGACCTCCCGGTCCGCTGGTTTAGTGGCGAGCACGCTAACCACTAGACCATCGCACCAGTCTAATTTTTCGGTAATATGAACACACTAGACGCCACATGAAGGGCGGCCTGTCAAAGCCCAATATTTATGACATGCAGCTGGTTCCATTCCGAAAGACAATGTCTATTGCATCCGCCTCGTCTCCCAGCTCGCCGACACTCGAGACAGGTCCTGACAGGTTCCTCGGAAAAAACTATAATCTTTAGGGATCAAAAGGACCGCGGATGGACCACTTGAGCGCAGCTCTTGAAACGTCGAGATCTCCATTCCGAAATATAACGTCATGATGTTCGCATGTGCGAGTGTGTACGCAGTGCATCCGGCCAAGCACCCCCTGGACTTGACCAAAAACGAGCTCGAACAGGTTGCAAAGGTCTTGGTCTTAAAATATTTGGGTAAATATGTTGGCTTACTGTGGCATCGTTCGCCGGAACATCATCGGAACGACAGTGAAGTGATATCATATCTTCCATGCTTTGAGCATTATAATACCCCACAGATGAAACATCACATCGATGGCCCCCCACCTCAACGTCGGGAGTGTAAAAAATGCTGTGAAAATTCTCCACGTACGGGGTTCTTCGGACGTGTTTGAACTTGTTTTTCACGATTGGAAAAGAGGGGAGAGGTTTGAAAATTTGAGTGGGAGGCTTACGAGGGAGCTTATAATTTTGTGGGCCAAGCTCAGACTGCACTATTCCACTGCACCATCAACATCTCGCCAAAAAAAAGAACTTTGAAAGTGCGGGGAAAATGAATCTCTCGAGTATCAACAAAGTCGACATGAGGGCCGTACAAACCAAATTTGGGAAACGCTACATGGCGGACATCGCAGATGAGTTCTCCGTCTTCTTACCGGCGCGACTTGTAAAGGCCTTCGACCAAGATCCGGCAATGTTCGAGAGTATGCTGCAAGTGGCACTCGATGGTCAACTCTGCATGCAGTATATTGGTGGAAAATCCAACAGTGTCGAGTTCCGTCGTTTCTGAACATGGTGGACGGGGAAAAAAAGTTCGTTGGAACACCATCATCGAACTGTTTACACCATAGCGTCTTGCCATCGTTTTCAACAGTTAGTGTTGACTATGTAAAAATGTATATGTTTGATCGAATTGTAAATGATGGATGTTTTCGCCGTAGAATAAAGAATACAAATGACATATATTTTCGTCGAAATGTGTCTTATTCATTAAAAAAAATCCCTCGCTCACGCTTCATATACGCCCAACCAGCTTTTCACCGATTTTACATTCTCACGGGCGCAGTTGTATTTCGTGTTGAAGGGATGATGGGGGCATTTGGAGTTTATGATTTTCGGCAGCTTCTGCAGCGATGGACAGTCCAGAGTCTCCAAGTCGATGACGTTTGTCGCGGGATCCGTGAATCTTGATAGCCACGCGCATTTTTCGAATCCCTTCGTATAGATCGTAGGAGCTCCATGCAAGAGTTCTCGAATTGTCTTTCCAGCTGCTTCGTATGGTATGCCATTGTGATCCCATCGAATTCCTCCCAACCCAATTCCATGGAAATTGCGTTCCAGCCAGTTGTTTGTCATTTTGTACTTGGCCGGTAAAGAGTCCCATGCAAATGGTGCGTCGAAGGCGAGCGTCAGCGGTTCAGCATTCTTCTCATGGAGTTTGACGATGGACATCTCCTTCAGGACAAATTCGTTGACGGGTCTCTTGAAGCCCTGCACATCGACGATAAGCTCCATGTTGACTGAAGTGGATGAGAATCATCGGCATGATTTTATACCATTTTTGTAACTCCACCACTGATTGGATTGTACTCTTCGTAAGACGTTCCAGAGACTTCCGAAGACATTCATAAGACGTTCGAAGACATTCAAGAGACGTTCGAAAACATTCATAAGGCGTTTGAAGACATGCATGAGGGGTTCAAAGAGTTTCAAAAGACTTTCTACGACGTCATGAGACGTTTGAAGGTGTTCGTGAGACCTTCAAGAGACTTTCGAAAACGTTTAAAGACATTCATGAGAGGTTCGAAGACGTTCAAGAGATCTGTGACGACATTCATAATACGTTTGAAGACATTCTTCAGGGGTTCGATGACGCTTGAAAGACTTTCAAAGGCATTCACGAGGGTTTCGAAGACGTTCAAGAGATCTTTAACAATATTCATAATACGTTTGAAGACATCGATGAGGGGTTCGACGACGTTTTAGAGACTTTCAAAGACATTCACGAGGGGTTTGAAGACGTTCAAGAGATGTTCGACGACATTCATGATACGTTTGAAGACATTCATGAGGGGTTCCAAGACCCTTGAGAGACTTTCAAAGACATTCACGAGGCGTTCGAAGACGTTCAAGAGAATGTCGATAGCATTCATAACACGTTTCAAGACATTCATAAGGGGTTCGAAGACACTTAAGAGAGACTTTCAAAGACATTCACGAGGGGTCCGAAGACGTTCAGAGACCTTCGAAGACATTCAAGAGATCTTTGACAATATTCATAATACGTTCGAAGACATCGATGAGGGGTTCGACGATGTTTTAGAGACTTTCAAAGGCATTCACGAGAGTTTCGAAGACGTTCAAGAGACTTTCGACGACACTCATAATACGTTTGAAGACGTTCAAGAGACTTTCGATAACGGTCAAGAGACTTTCAGAGACATTCGCGAGAGGTGCGAAGACGTTCAGAGACTTTCGAAGACATTCAAGAGATCTTTGACAATATTCATAATACGTTTGAAGACATTGATGAGGGGTTCCAAGACACTTGAAAGACTTTCAAAGGCATTCACGAGAGTTTCGAAGACGTTCAAGAGACTTTCGACGACTTTCATGATACGTTTGAGTACATTCATGAGGGGTTCGAAAACGCTTAAGAGAGACTTTCAAAGACATTCACGAGGGGTTTGAAGATGTTTAAAAGACTTTCGAATACGTTCGAGCGACTTTCAGAGACATTCGCGAGAGGTGCGAAGACGTTCAGAGACTTTCGAAGAGATTCAAGAGATCTTTGACAATATTCATAATACGTTTGAAGATATTGATGAGGGGTTCGAAGACGCTTGAGAGACTTTCAAAAGCATTCACGAGAGTTTCGAAGACGTTCAAGAGACTTTCGACGACTTTCATGATACGTTTGAGTACATTCATGAGGGGTTCGAAAACGCTTAAGAGAGACTTTCAAAGACATTCACGAGGGGTTTGAAGACGTTTAAAAGACTTTCGAATACGTTCGAGAGATTTTCAGAGACATTCGCGAGAGGTGCGAAGACGTTCAGAGACTTTCGAAGACATTCAAGAGACTTTCGAATACGTTCAAGAGACTTTCAGAGACATTCATGAGGGGTTCGAAGACGCTTGAGAGACTTTCAAAGGCATTCACGAGGGTTTCAAAGACATACGAGAGACTTTCAGAGACATTTGCGAGAGGTGCGAAGACGTTCAGAGACTCGATGACATTCGTGATATGTTTGAGTACATTCATGAGGGGTTCGAAAACGCTTAAGAGAGACTTTCAAAGGCATTCACGAGGGGTTTGAATACGTTTAAAAGACTTTCGACGACACTCATAATACGTTTCAAGACGTTCAAGAGACTTTGCAATACGTTCAAGAGACTTTTAGAGACATTCATGAGGGGTTCGAAGACGCTTGAGAGACTTTCAAAGGCATTCACGACGGTTTCGAATACGTTCAAGAGACTTTCAGAGACATTCACGAGAGGTGCGAAGACGTTCAGAGACTTTCGAAGACATACAAGAGATGTTTGACAATATTCATAATACGTTTGAAGACATCGATGAGGGGTTCGAAGACGCTTGAGAGACTTTCAAAGGCATTCACGAGAGTTTCGAAGACGTTCAAGAGACTTTCGACGACTTTCGTAATACGTTTGAAGACATTCATGAGGGGTTCGAAGACGTTCAAGATACTTTCGACAGCATTCATAGTACGTTTGAAGACATTCATGAGGGGCTCAAAGACACTTGAGACTTTCAAAGACATTGACGAGGGGTTCGAAGACGTTTAAAAGACTTTCGACGACACTCATAATACGTTCGAAGACATTCATGAGGGGTTCGAAGACGCTTAAGAGACTTTCAGAGACATTCGCGAGAAGTGTGAAGATGTTCAGAGACTTTCGAAGACATTCAAGAGATCTTTGACAATATTCATAATACGTTTGAAGACATCGATGAGGGGTTCGACGACGTTTTAGAGACTTTCAAAGACATTTACGAGGGGATTGAAGACGTTCAAAAGACTTTCGACGACATTCATGATACGTTTGAAGACATTCATGAGGGGTTTGAAGAAGCTTAAGCGAGACTTTCAAAGACATACACGAGGGGTTTGAAGACGTTCAAAAGACTTTCGACGACACTCATAATACGTTTGAAGACATTCATGAGGGGTTCGAAGACGCTTGAGAGACTTTCAAAGACATTCGCGAGCGGTTTGAAGACGTTCAAGAGACTTCACGACATTCATAATACGATATTCGACGACATCCATAAACCAAAGATATTCATGACGTTTGAGTTTCGCTGGAATTGTTTGGGTTTGTTTGGGATTTTCACAGTTTTGGTGAAATGTGTTTGAGTTTGTTTGGGTGCGCACATTTCACCAAAACTGTGAAAATCCCAAACAAACCCAAACAATTCCAGCGAAACTCAAACGTCATGAATATCTTTGGTTTATGGATGTCGTCGAATATCGTATTATGAATGTCGTGAAGTCTCTTGAACGTCTTCAAACCGCTCGCGAATATCTTTGAAAGTCTCTTGAACGTATTCGAAAGTCAGTTGAACGTCTTCGAAAGCCTCGTGAATGCCTTTAAAAGTCTCTCAAGCGTCTTCGAACCCCTCATGAATATCTTCAAACGTATTATGAATATTGTCAAAGATCTCTTGAATGTCTTCGAAAGTCTCTGAACGTCTTCGCACCTCTCGCGGATGTCTCTGAATGTCTCTTGAACGTATTCGATAGTCTCTTGAACGTCTTCGGAACCCTCGCGAATGCCTTTGAAAGTCTCCCAAGCGTCTTCGAACCCCTCATGAATGTCTTCAAACGTATTATGAATATTGTCAAAGATCTCTTGAATGTCTTCGAAAGTCTCTGAACGTCTTCAAACCACTCGTGAATGACTTTGAAAGTCTCTAAAACATCGTCGAACCCCTCATCGGTGTCTTCGAACGTATTATGAATATTGTCAAAGATCTCTTGAATGTCTTCGAAGGTCTCTGAAGGTCTTTGTACCTCTCGTGAATGTCTTTGAAAGTCTCAAGTGTCTTTGAGCCCCTCATGAATGTCTTCAAACGTATTATAAATGCTGTCGAAAGTATCTCGAACGTCTTCGAACCCCTCATGAATGTCTTCAAACGTATTATGAAAGTCGTCGAAAGTCTCTTGAACGTCTTCGAAACTCTCGTGAATGCCTTTGAAAGTCTCTCAAGCGTCTTCGAACCCCTCATCGATGTCTTCAAACGTATTATGAATATTGTCAAAGATCTCTTGAATGTCTTCGAAAGTCTCTGAACGTCTTCAAACCCCTAGTGAATGTCTTTGAAAGTCTCTAAAACATCGTCGAACCCCTCATCTGTCTTCAAACGTATTATGAATATTGTCAAAGACCTCTTGAATGTCTTCGAAAGTCTCTGAACGTCTTCGCACCTCTCGTGAATCTCTCTGAAAGTCTCTTAAACGTATTCGAAACCCTCGTGAATGCCTTTGAAAGTCTCTCAAGCGTCTTCGATCCCCTCATGAATGTCTCTGAAAGTCTCTTGAACGTATTCGAAAGTCTCTTGAACGTATTCGAAAGTCTCTTGAACGTCTTCAAACATATTATGAGTGTCGTCGAAAGTATTTTAAACGTATTCAAACCCCTCGTGAATGCCTTTGAAAGTCTCTCTTAAGCGTTTTCGAACCCCTCATGAATGTACTCAAACGTATCATGAATGTCGTCGAAAGTCTCTGAACGTCTTCGCACCTCTCGCAAATGTCTCTGAAAGTCTCTCGTACGTCTTTGAAACCCTCGTGAATGTCTTTGAAAGTCTCTCAAGCGTCTTCGAACCCCTCATGAATGTCTCTGAAAGTCTCTTGAACGTATTCGAAAGTCTGTTGAATGTCTTCGAAAGTCTCTGAACTTCGTCGCACCTCTCGCGAATGTCTCTGAAAGTCTCTCGAACGTATTCGAAAGTCTTTTAAACGTCTTCAAACCCCTCGTGAATGTCTTTGAAAGTCTCTCTTAAGCGTTTTCGAACGCCTCATGAATGTACTCAAACGTATCATGAAAGTCGTCGAAAGTCTCTTGAACGTCTTCGAAACTCTCGTGAATGCCTTTGAAAGTCTCTCAAGCGTCTTCGCACCCCTCATCGATGTCTAAAAAACGTATTATGAATATTGTCAGAGATCTCTTGAATGTCTTCGAAAGTCTCTGAATGTCTTCGCACCTCTCGCGAATGTCTCTGAAAGTCTCTTGAACGTATTCGAAAGTCTCTGGAACGTCTTCAAACGTATTATGAGTGTCGTCGAAAGTCTTTTAAACGTCTTCGGACCCCTCGTGAATGTCTTTGAAAGTCTCTCTTAAGCGTCTTCGAACTCCTTATGAATGTCTTCAAACGTAATATGAATGCTATCGAAATTCTCTTGAACGTCTTCGAACGCCTCGTGAATGTCTTTGAAAGTCTCTCAAGCGTCTTGGAACCCCTCATGAATGTCTTCAAACGTATCATGAATGTCGTCGAATATGTCTTGAACGTCTTCAAACCCCTCGTGAATGTTTTTAAAAGTCTCTAAAACGTCGTCAAACCCCTCATCGATGTCTTCAAACGTATTATGAATATTGTCAAAGATCTCTTGAATGTCTTCGAAAGTCTTTGAACGTCTTCGCACCTCTCGTGAATGCCTTTGAAAGTCTCTCAAGCGTCTTCGAACCCCTCAAGAATGTCTTCAAACGTATTATGAATGTCGTCAGAAGTCTCTTGTACGGATTCGAAAGTTTCTTGAACGTCTTCAAACCCCTCGTGAATGTCTTTGAATGTCTCTAAATCGTCTTTGAACCCCTCATCGATGTCTTCAAACGTATTATGAATATTCTCAAAGATCTCTTGAATGTCTCATGAACATCTTCAAGCGTCTCATGAACATCGTAGAAAGTCTCCTGAAACTCTTTGAACCCCTCATGCATGTCTTCAAACGCCTTATGAATGTTTTCGAACGTCTCTTGAATGTCTTCAAACGTCTTATATATGTTTTCGGACAAACCCCTCGTGAATGTCTTTGAAAGTCTCTCTTAAGCGTCTTCGAACCCCTCATGAATGTCTTCAAACGTATTATGAATGTCGTCAAATGTCTCTTGAACGAATTCGAAAGTTTTTGAACATCTTCTAACCCCTCGTGAATGTCTTTGAAAGTCTCTTAAACGTCTTCGAACCCCTCATTGATGTCTTCAAACATATTATGAATATCGTCACAGATCTCTTGAACGTCTTCGAACCTCTCATGAATGTCTTTAAACGTTTTCGAAAGTCTCTTGAAGGTCTCACGAACACCTTCAAACGTCTCATGACGTCGTAGAAAGTATTTTGAAAATCTTTGAACCTCTCATGCATGTCTTCAAACGCCTTATGAATGTTTTCGAACGTCTCTTGAATGTCTTCGAACGTCTTATGAATGTTTTCGGAAGTCTCTGGAACGTCTCACGAAGAGTAAAATCCAATCAGTGGTGGAGTTAAAAAAATGGTATAAAATCATGCCGATGATTCTCATCCACTTCAGTCAACATGGAGCTTATCGTCGATGTGCAGGGCTTCAAGACACTCGTCAACGAATTTGTCCTGAAGGAGATGTCCATCGTAAAACTCCATGAAAAGAATGCTGAACCGCTGACGCTCGCCTTCAACGCACCATTTGCATGGGACTCTTTACCGGCCAAGTACAAACTGACAAACAAGTGGCTGGAACGCAATTTTCATGGAATTCGATGGGATCACAATGGCATACCATACGAAGCAGCTAGAAAGACAATTCGAGAACTTTTGCATGGAGCTCCTACGATCTATGCGAACGGATTCGAAAAATGCGCGTGGCTGTCAAGATTCACGGATCCTGCGACAAACGTCATCGACTTGGAGACTCTGGACTGTCCATCGCTGCAGAAGTTGCCGAAAATCATAAACTCCAAATGCCCCCATCATCCCTTCAACACGAAATACAACTGCGCCCATGAGAATGTAAAATCGGTGAAAAGCTGGTTGGGCGTATATGAAGCGTGAGCGAGGGATTTTTTTGAATGAGTAAAACTCATTTCGATGAAAATATATGTCATTTGTATTCATTATTCTACGACGAAAACATCCATCATTTACAATTCGATCAAACATATACATTTTTACATAGTCAACACTAACTGTTGAAAACGATGGCATGACGCTATGGTGTAAACCGTTCGATGATGGTGTTCCAACGGATTTGTTTTCCCCGTCCACCATGTTCAGAAACGACGGAACTCGACACTGTTGTATTTTCCACCAATATACTGCATGCAGAGTTGACTATCGCGTGCCACTTGCAGCATACTCTCGAACATTGCCGGTTCTTGGTCGAAGGCCTTTACAAGTCGCGCCGGTAAGAAGACGGAGAACTCATCTGCGATGTCCGCGATGTAGCGTTTCCCAAATTTGATTTGTACCGCCCTCATGTCGGAGCTTAGCCGTTCCGACTTATCGGGGAGTTCTGGCAGCTTCTTCGTTGGGAGGAATTCCATCATCCGGCCGACTTTGTTGATACTCGAGAGATCCATTTTCCCCGCACTTTCAAAGTTTTTTTTAGTGAGATGTTGATGGTGCAGTGGAATAGTGCAGTCTGATCTTGGCCCACAAAATTATAAGCTCCCTCGTAAGCCTCCCACTCAAATTTTCAAACCTCTCCCCTCTTTTCCAATCGTGAAAAACAGGTTCAAACACGTTCGAAGAACTCCGTACGTGGAGAATTTTCACAGCATTTTTTACACTCCCGACGTTGAGGTGGGGGGCTATCGATGTGATCTTTCATCTGTGGCGTATTATAATGCTCAAAGCATGGAAGATATGATATCACTTCACTGTCGTTCCGATTATGTTCCGGCAAATGATCCCACAATAAGCCAACATATTTAACCAAATATTTTAAGAGCAAGACCTTTGGAACCTGTTCGAGCTCGTTATTGGTCAAGTCCAGGGGGTGCTTGGCCGGATGCACTGCGTACACACTCGCGCATGCAAACATCTTGACGTTATATTTCGGAATGGAGACCTCGACGTTTCAAGAGCTGCGCTCAAGTGGTCCATCCGCGGTCCTTTTGATCCCTAAAGATTATCGTTTTTTCCGAGGAACCTGTCAGAACCTGTCTCGAGTGTCGGCGAGCTTGGAGACGAGGCGGATGCAATAGACATTGTCTTTCGGAATGGAACCAGCTGCATGTCATAAATATTGGGCTGACAAGCCGTCCTTCATGTGGCGTCTAGTGTTTTCATATTACCGAAAATTTTCCGACCCATATATGGATGTCACACGCACGCACGCACGCTTTCCCCCCCGCCAGTCGCTCCAGGGACCACATGCCCCCCCCCCATAGACGCCCCTCTGTGACGTCACACGCGCCCCGGCGACCCCCCCCTGGACCCCCACTCCCTGGACATCGTCCCCTGGACCCCCCTGGACACCGCCCCCTGGACCCCCCCTGAGCCCTCCCCCCTTGATCCTCCCCCCTGAGCCCTCCCCCCAAAAGTGGTTTAGAACCGCTACAGCTCTACTACTGATGTGAGCACTTGTAAATTGCAGTTGCAGTTATTATATTCTGTACATTCATTAATTCTTACTCCAGTATGTTTGTTCACTAACAAGGAAAGGTTGCGAGGTCGATCTCTCCGATATCGATGCAATTTGGCATGCTTGTAGAATGGGTAAAAATAGGTGGCACGTATTTTTTCATATCTGCGGAACCCGACTTTTAAGGGTTGAAACGCACCCTCGAAAATTGGGGTGTTTTGTGGTTTTTCTTTGATACCGTTTTAACGGTACGAGATATAAAAAAAATCAAATTGCAACAATGTTTATTTTTTCGTGTACTATACATTGGAGACGAGAACGATAACCTTGTCGACGAAAAACAAAAAACACCCCTATTTTCGAGGGTGCGGATCACCGCTTAAAAATCGGGTTCCACAGATATAAAAAAATACGTGTCGCGTATTCTTACCCGTTCTACAAGCATGCCAAATTTAATCAAAATCGGAGAGGTCGACCTCACAACCTTTCCTTGTAAGTGATCTAACGTATTCTCGTTTTTCGTAACATGGTTAATTTAATTTTGACCAACACTTCGTAGTCACAATGCAAAATCAGATCTACGAGGTGCGCAAAGATAATAAAAATCACGTTACATATGTTATTTGGCGTACCAGTACCGAAAGGTAAGCCAAAATAGAATTCATTGCCACCACGGCGTATACGGTCTTCGACGCAAGGGGACGAATGTGGTATTTATTGTAATGAATCATTTCACGATGCATAATTATATATAGATGGATTCTTTCATGCGACTCTTTCTTACGGATGATTCCAATTGCGACGCTGTAACGAAGCGGGGCATCTGCCACGGAAATGTCCGAAAGTGAAGGATGAATGAGTGAAATGTGTATGTTGTATCGGTATCGGACAGAGGATTGGGGGTATACAACTACATGACGCAGTCCTCAACGGTACTCCTTTACGAGCGTACATCGACGGTGGAAGTGAATGCGTCACTCTGAAAAAGAATAAATTGGAGAAGATGCGACTGACCTGCTGTCGACGGATGTGATTCTCCGAGGGTACGATGGCGGAGAGGTTTGTCCGCACCGAGGCAAATATGAAAGTCGACCTAGCGGAGGGGCTGGTTGACGGATTCGTCGTCCCAGACGAAATTCAGGAAGTACCGCTTATCGTGGGATAACCCTTTTTGGGTTTACCTGGTATCACCACTGTTCAGAGTGTTACGTCCCAGTCTTCACTTTTTTCTCCCTTTCGTGAAACCACCACGGTAAATACGCACGATAGCAGCACCTTCATTCATCGACCAAAAACCTATATTTCTTTAACGCTAAACGAGCGCTAGCCGAAACGTACCACAATACCAATAGCGAAAGCGTCGCGCGTAGGTCCCCACGCATAAACATAGCCAAGGACAAACGAATTTATGAGAGGAGCATACTCGCAGTCTCAAAAGAGAAGCGCTACGCCTAGAGCACTCGTACAAAATACAGGAACTCACTCGAACAGAAACTTACTCTTACCAAAAAGATCGAACTGCGCCACAATCCCTTTTTGTCCTAAGACCCAAACAAACCGACGAGGAAAACTCACCGAGTCAGAACATGTCACCTAGTCATATTCCAAAACCCACGAAACCACGGTCACTGAACCCGATTTTCGGAAATAGAACGACGATCGCGTCTATCATAGCGGCAACCCGATAAGTGAATTAATAAAACTATTCCCACGCATGACGCCGACCTATCACGCAAGTCAGTGTATTTTCTCACGATGGATTAACCAATCTTTAAGAAGCTCCGAACCGAAAATGCATTTCCCCAAAAGCTCCTTGCCCCAGGAACCGCATTCTCGTAATTTCATATCACGAAGGAGCAGACATTCTGTACTTGATCTCCGAACAGAACAGTTGACTTACAAGGCTAAAACCTTTCGCTCTCCGTTTCCATTTAATAATTGTGCGCGTATCTACTCTTGTACCGGGCTGTAAGTTTGTAAGAGTTAAACTTGAACTATGTGAATTAAGACAAAATCTACTCGTCTGAACATTTATTTAATCAATGATCCATCCATCGGGCGGATCCAGCTCTCCAATCAGAATCACGCACCTGAAAATCATATAAATCCAAATTATTATTAAATTGTGTTCGGAACTCTCGTGGAAGCCAAACAAAGATTCACTGAGAATCTAAATCAATGCGAACTTCGCCCTCCAACTCGACAACCTCGCGAGTCCCTTCTAAATCTCCCTCAGGGACCTAACAAGAGGGACGGTAACCGACGGTTGTTCGATGCATCTCTGGCCAAATTGCCGGAAACGGAACAGCTGCCACCGCGAAAACTGATGCGGAGGGCCCCGAAAGAGACTACCATCCCTCATCGCGTCATGAAGCAGATATTAAGATAGCAGTGCAAAATAATTATTGTGGTGATTTATACGTAGAGCTAAGCATACCAGGCGAAGAGGGCAGAGAATATTGCATCCCAAGATGCATTATTAGCACGAAATCGGGAGCATTGCTAGTGATTAACTAGTTGGATCTAGCCAGACGAAAGTCTCTCGCTGAAAGTAAATTTCGGATAACTTGTAGAATCAAGAAATGCGAGCATTACGAGATGCACAGCTCAAATTAAATATAATTAAATGCATATTTCTCGAGACGAAGGTCGGCTACCTCGGGTACGAGATAACCCAGCCGGGTAGCCATAAAAGCAACGCCGTTGAAAACTTTCAAGTCGCTTACACTTACGTGCACGTTGTGAGACAATTCATCGATCTTGAAAGCTATTTCCGAACATTTATCCGAGATTTTGCCACTATATTGTCCGACCTGTAACGTCGCGAGCAAAGCGCATAAAAATATTGCGTTTTCTCTCTCCTACTTTGTTGAAATCCGACGAGAACGCTGGCCTGAGCGATTTCCCATGAAAATCGTGAATAACCATTAAACGAATATGGCATCCACACTTTTCGACACATTCTCGTATCTTCTTAAGCTTAGACATACCACAGCTGCAATGTAACCTATCGATAATAAGCGAGCGTCGGGCGTACTGTCGTACGACCCTCCTTACCCACTCGAATTCAACGAGAACATAGTTTTAGGCACGCTTTCTCGGAAAAGTCGTAAAACAAAAAAAAAATCATACTGCAAGTCAGATGACCCAGAGTTCACCCGCCGGCGAAGGCATAGCGTAGCTCCGATTCTTAAATCCGTGTGGGATCCAAGGATAGACGAACACCGCCGGAAAAGTCCACTCGACTCGGTCATAAAACCGGGCCGCGACGAAAATAAAATGCACAAGGAAGGCCTACGTGGCGCATAGCAGCTGCACTATCGGGGGGCGACTCGGCGCCGGACCCTAGACTTTAGATAAACAAACACGATCCTCCACTTGTGAGCGTTCGTAAAAAAATACGCAATAATTCGTATTTGTTCGTAGTGGTGGAGACGTTCACGAAATTTGCATTTGCAAAAACAGTGAAAACACACAAAAACAGCATTGGTTGAACGACTGTTGACCACCATTGATGAAACATTTTAGTTTCTGCACTATCGAAAAAATCAAGGAGTTTTGTAACGAAAGAGGTATTAAGCACGTAGCGACCGCAGGAGCCACAATCGAAAGGCAAACGGTCAGATCGAGTGATTCAATATAACGATTCTTAGTGCATTAGCGGCTAATTTGAATGAGGAGCAGAGATAGGATCAGGAATCATCACGAGTAGTTTGAAGATTAAACAATACAATTAACAAGGCAACCGGGAAGTGCCCCTTTTAGTTTGTATATAGACCTGGCAATGCGGTCAAGTCGCAAATTCTTGATAGCATAGGAGAATCTCAATAAGACGGCGACTGAGAAAAAACTCGAGTGGCGGCCGGTCAAGTTATTCGGCGAAATAAAAGCAGGTAAGAGACGAGATTCAATGAGTGGAGAGGTCCTCTCAGGAAATTCGGTTGTGAGGAGATCGTTGTAGCTAGACGCATAATTGGTACGAACAATGGTGCGAGTGAAAAGTTGTTGCCAAAGTACGCTGGGGCGTATCGCATCACTAGGGTATTGGGCAGCGATAGATACGTCATTAAGGACGTCAAGGGTGCTCAGCGCACACGGAAGCCGTACTGTGTCGTCGTCCCGGGCAAAAAGCTAAAACCTTAGAATAATTAGCGATACCGAGTCAGACGGTAGCGAGGATGAGCTTCAGGCGTCGGGTCCTTCTGAGACGCGTGGTGTAGAAGGCAAGCCCTTGCAGCTTGTTCGAGCTGGGGTACTAGAGGGTAATATGGTCGACCGGTCACGGATCCGAAATTACGAGGTGACCGGGGGACGATCAGGCAGTCACGGATCCGGAATGACGGGGTAACCGGAGATCGGCAGAAGGTGACCGGAGCGTCTTCGAACTGAATCTTCATTTAACAAATATGATAAAAATGCTTATGTTGTTACAATTAATTACTAAGCCTGTTTTGATAAAATCCGATCACTCGCCAATAAAGAAGCTTGAGAAATACCATTCAAAGAAATTCTAACGCTGTCCTGATAAAAAAAACCCGAACACTCGCAGAAAAAGAATCAGGACTCTTTTTCCACGAGTGGTCTTTGTCAGGACAACTATTTTTCTGCGATTGGTTGTTGTCAGGACAACGACTATTTTAAGCCATCTTTTTCAATGTCCTGATATGTACCGTTATTAACTATTTTCTCTACATAATCACCAAAAATGTACCTATACCAAATTTGGGTACAGTTTACGCTTCAGCAGCATTGTTAGTGTTATTTTCAATGGTCAGCAGTAGGGCTTAGAAAAAGTCCTCTTAACATCCTTTTGACAAAAATACAATATATATATATATATATATATATATATATATATATATATATATATATATATATATATATATATATATATATATATATACAGGGTGACAATTTTAATATGGCCATGCTTTTTTGAGGGCCTTACGCGAAGATTTTGGGTCTGAAAAAAATATGATTTTGAATGGTTTTTCGAGCCTTTTTCGAAAAAAAATACGGCAGATTTTTGTCTTGAAAAATGTACGCCAGAAGAAATAAGGCATTGCGAAAAAAAACGCAAAATACATTCCGAGCACATGAGATTGAAGTTTTTTAAATTCCGCATACAATGCACTCCGGAAAACTTGATTTGCGCCCGCCATCATGGTGGAAAAAATTGTTAAAAATACGCCGTAAAGTGGCAATTTGCGTGAAACAAGCGATTTAAGTCAGACGCGATCGTGCTATGGGATGTCCTAGCTTGGTACGTTACAGCTGCAACTTCCGAATGTTCGGCTGCCACAAGAAGGTGGTTGAGAATCCCTTGACCCGCGAATGAGCTAAGGGATCTGAATTTGTACCCATCCGAGTCCATTGCAGAGAATATGGTCAATTTCGAAAAAGTTCGAAAATTCCATGTACTGCAAATAATATTTTAAATAATTTGGAATTCGTTTCCAGCTCTTGGACACATCATTTTGAAAAAAAAAACTTTAACACAGATTAGGGAAAATTTACAGACTTTTTCCTATTACGCGTATTATTTTTCCCACATTCATTACTGCGAGCATTGTATGAGCGTGTGCGTGCATGAGGATGCACAAGTGCACACGCGCGTGTGCGTAATGTGGACATTTGCCACGTTTCGAGCGCGCTCTGAACTCGGGTTCGGAGAGCACGCTACGCGGTTCGGTCCGAACGCATCGTCAAACGTCAAAACGCGTTATTTGACGTTTCGGATTAGTCAGCTGATATTGTCAGCTGATACCATCTTGGATATGCAGATTTAGCGCACACACGTCGAACTGTCGTCGAAACGCCAAATTTGACGCGTGATTTGACGTTTCATCAATCGTCTGCTATTAATTTCTGACATCTTGGGCGAATGGGGAGCACCCGCGTTGAAGGTTTGCCGAAATGCCCTGTTTGGCGCGTGATTTGATATTACGTGATATCGCCGGCCATGATTGTTTGCCATTTTGGATGTGCAAAATCATGATTCGAGACGGCGAGCGATTATCTCTAGAGTTATTTAACATTTCGATTCGAATAAAAATCTACAGTACGTGTCTTTGTCTTTTTTGCGTTCACAAGACGTAAATGAAAACACAACTACGTACTGGAAAAAGGTGTTTTTAATGATTAATTGAAAAGTACCGAACATCGGAACAAAAATAAGTTTGGTATTTTTTTCAGACAAGTTGACCGTGCCTCTACCTGGAGCGCTGATTCGATTTCTATCTACGCAATAAATAATTAATACATGTCTGCGATGGTTCTGAAGGCGTAAACCAGTTATTCCATAATGATGATTATGGTTCTGGGGGATGGGTTCGGAAATCCCCGATATGACTGTCCCGAGCTTATGTTCGCTTTTACCTTACTTTCGGTTATTTTGCGTCAAAGGGTATCGAGACGCTCGGTGGACGGTTTCAAGCGCATTTGTTGATTGACAAAGGTAAAAGCAATGGTGATGGTGGTTCTGGGGAATTCGATACGCCACATGGACGACGATTATAAGCGCATTTATTAATAAAAATAAAAGCAATGATTGTGATGATTCTGGGGTACCTGATTGGACATGCCTGATATGACGGCATCGAGTTCTTCTCTGCTTTTACCTTTCTTTCAGTCATATCGCATCGAATAAAATGACGAAGATTTGGGGATGATAACAGGCGCATTTGTTAATAAACAAAGGTAAAAGCAATGGTTGTGTCGATTCTGGGTGACCCAATTGGACAGGCCTGATATGACGGCATCGAGTTGTTCTCTGCTTTTACCTTTCTTTCTCTCATATCGCATCAAATACACGGACGACGATTTGAAGACGATTACAGGCGCATTTGCTAATAAAAAAAAGATAAAAGCAATAATTGTGCTCATTCTGGGGGACCCGAATGGACATTACTAACATGACGGCATCGAGTTCTTCTCTGCTTTTACCTTTATTTCTGTCATATTGCTTCAAATACAATGACGACGATTTGAGGATGATTTCAGGCGCATTTGTTAATAAAAAAAAGGTAAAAGCAATGATTGTGATGAATCTGGGGAACCCGAATGAATATTACTAATATGACGGCATCGAGTTCTTCTCTGCTTTTACCTTTGTTTCTGTCGTATCGCATCAAATACAATGACGACAATTTGAGGATGATTTCAGGCGCCTTTGTTAATAAAAAAAGGTAAAAGCAATAATTGTGATAAATCTAGGGGACCCGACCGGGCATTGCTAATATGACGGCATCGAGTTCTTCTCTGCTTTTACCTTTATTTCTGTAATATTGGATCAAATAAAATGACGACGATTTAAGGATGATTACAGGCGCATTTCTTAACAAACAAAGGTAAAAGCAATGATTGTGCAAATTCTGGAAGATCCGAATTGACATTGCTAGTATGACGGCATCGAGTTCTTCTCTGCTTTTACCTTTATTTCTGTCATATTGGATCAAATAAAATGACGACGATTAAAGGATGATTACAGGCGCATTTCTTAACAAACAAAGATAAAAGCAATTATTATGCAAATTCTGGAAGACCCGAATGGACATTGCTAGTATGACGGCATCGAGTTCTTCTCTGCTTTTACCTTTATTTTTGTCGTATCGCATCAAATACAACGACGAGGATTTGAGGATGATTACAGGCGCATTGGTTAATAAAAAAAGATAAAAGCAATAATTGTGCTCATTCTGGGGGACCCGAATGGACATTGCAAATATGACAGCATCGAGTTCTTCTCTGCTTTTACCTTTGTTTCTGTCGTATCGCATCAAATACAATGACGACGATTTGAGGATGATTACAGGCGCATTTGTTAATAAAAAAGATAAAAGCAATAATTGTGCTCATTCTGGGGGATCCGAATGGACATTGCTAATATGACGGCATCGAGTTCTTCTCTGCTTTTACCTTTATTTCTGTCATATTGGATCAAATAAAATGACGACGATTTAAGGATGATTACAGGCGCATTTCTTAACAAACAAAGATAAAAGCAATGATTGTGCAAATTCTGGAAGACCCGAATGGACATTGCTAGTATGACGGCATCGAGTTCTTCTCTGCTTTTACCTTTATTTCTGTCGTATCGCATCAAATACAACGACGACAATTTGAGGATGATTTCAGGCGCATTTGTTAATAAAAAAAGGCAAAAGCAATGATTGTGATGAATCTGGGGGACCCGAATGGATATTACTATTATGACCTCATTGAGTTCTTCTCTGCTTTTACCTTTATTTCTGTCATATTGCTTCAAATACTATGACGACGATTTGAGGATGATTTCAGGCTCATTTGTTAATAAAAAAAGGTAAAAGCAATAATTGTGATCATTCTGGGGGACCCGAATGGGCATTGTTAATATGACGGCATCGAGTTCTTCTCTGCTTTTACCTGTATTTCTGTCATATTGCTTCAAATACATTGACGACAATTTGAGGATGATTTCAGGCGCCTTTGTTAATAAAAAAAGGTAAAAGCAATGATTGTGATGAATCTGGGGGACCCGAATGGACATTGCTAATATGACGGCATCGAGTTCTTCTCTGCTTTTACCTTGATTTCTGTCATATTGCTTCAAATACAATGACGACAATTTGAGGATGATTTCAGGCGCATTTGTTAATAAAAAAAGGTAAAAGCAATGATTGTGATGAATCTGGGGGAACCGAATGGATATTACTAATATGACGGCATTGAGTTCTTCTCTGCTTTTACCTTTATTTTTGTCATATTGCTTCAAATACTATGACGACGATTTGAGGATGATTTCAGGCGCATTTGTTAATAAAAAAAGGTAAAAGCAGTGATTGTGATGAATCTGGGCGACCCGAATAGGCATTGCTAATATGACGGCATCGAGTTCTTCTCTGCTTTTACCTTTCTTTCAGTCATACCGCATCGAATAAAATGACGAAGATTTGGGGATGATAACAGGCGCATTTGTTAATAAACAAAGGTAAAAGCAATGGTTGTGTCGATTCTGGGGGACCCAATTGGACAGGCCTGATATGACGGCATCGAGTTCTTCTCTGCTTTTACCTTTCTTTCTGTCATATCGCATCAAATACACTGACGACGATTTGAAGACGATTACAGGCGCATTTGCTTTTACCTTTTTTTATTAACAAAGGCGCCTGAAATGATCCTCAAATTGTCGTCATTGTATTTGAAGCAATATGACAGAAATAAAGGTAAAAGCAGAGAAGAACTCGATGCCGTCATATTAGCAATATCCATTCGGGTCCCCCAGAATGAGCACAATTATTGCTTTTATCTTTTTTTATTAACAAATGCGCCTGTAATCACCCTCAAATCGTCGTCATTGTATTTGATGCGATACGTCAGAAATGAAGGTAAAAGCAGAGAAGAGCTCGATGCCGTCATACTAGCAATGTCCATTCGGGTCTTCCAGAATTTGCACAATCATTGCTTTTATCTTTTTTTATTAACAAATGCGCCTGTAATCGTCTTCAAATCGTCGTCAGTGTATTTGATGCGATATGACAGAAAGAAAGGTAAAAGCAGAGAAGAACTCGATGCCGTCATATTAGGCCTGTCCAATTGGGTCCCCCAGAATCGACACAACCATTGCTTTTACCTTTGTTTATTCACAAATGCGCCTGTAATCATCCTTAAATCGTCGTCATTTTATTTGATCCAATATGACAGAAATAAAGGTAAAAGCAGAGAAGAACTCGATGCCGTCATATTAGCAATGTCCATTCGGGTCCCCCAGAATGAGCACAATTATTGCTTTTATCTTTTTTATTAACAAATGGGCCTGTAATCATCCTCAAATCGTCGTCATTGTATTTGAAGCAATATGACAGAAATAAAGGTAAAAGCAGAGAAGAACTCGATGCCGTCATGTTAGTAATGTCCATTCGGGTCCCCCAGAATGAGCACAATTATTGCTTTTATCTTTTTTTATTAACAAATGCGCCTGTAATCGTCTTCAAATCGTCGTCAGTGTATTTGATGCGATATGACAGAAAGAAAGGTAAAAGCAGAGAAGAACTCGATGCCGTCATATCAGGCCTGTCCAATTGGGTCCCCCAGAATCGACACAACCATTGCTTTTACCTTTGTTTATTCACAAATGCGCCTGTTATCATCCCCAAATCTTCGTCATTTTATTCGATGCGATATGACAGAAATAAAGGTAAAAGCAGAGAAGAACTCGATGCCGTCATATTAGCAATGCCCAGTCGGGTCCCCTAGATTCATCACAATTATTGCTTTTACCTTTTTTTATTAACAAATGCGTCTGAAATCATCATCAAATCGTCGTCATTGTATTTGAAGCAATATGACAGAAACAAAGGTAAAAGCAGAGAAGAACTCGATGCCGTCATATTAGTAATATTCATTCGGGTTCCCCAGATTCATCACAGTCATTGCTTTTACCTTTTTTATTAACAAATGCGCCTGAAATCATCCTCAAATCGTCGTCATTGTATTTGAAGCAATATGACAGAAATACAGGTAAAAGCAGAGAAGAACTCGATGCCGTCATGTTAGTAATGTCCATTCGGGTCCCCCAGAATGAGCACAATTATTGCTTTCATCTTTTTTTATTAACAAATGCGCCTGTAATCGTCTTCAAATCGTCGTCAGTGTATTTGATGCGATATGACAGAAACAAAGGTAAAAGCAGAGAAGAACTCGATGCCGTCATATTAGTAATATTCATTCGGGTTCCCCAGATTCATCACAGTCATTGCTTTTACCTTTTTTATTAACAAATGCGCCTGAAATCATCCTCAAATCGTCGTCATTGTATTTGAAGCAATATGACAGAAATAAAGGTAAAAGCAGAGAAGAACTCGATGCCGTCATATTAGCAATGTCCATTCGGGTCCCCCAGAATGAGCACAATTATTGCTTTTACCTTTTTTTATTAACAAAGGCGCCTGAAATCATCCTCAAATTGTCGTCAATGTATTTGAAGCAATATGACTGAAATACAGGTAAAAGCAGAGAAGAACTCGATGCCGTCATATTAGCAATGCCCATTCGGGTTCCCCAGATTCATCACAATCATTGCTTTTATTTTTATTAATAAATGCGCTTATAATCGTCGTCCATGTGGCGTATCGAATTCCCCAGAACCACCATCACCATTGCTTTTACCTTTGTCAATCAACAAATGCGCTTGAAACCGTCCACCGAGCGTCTCGATACCCTTTGACGCAAAATAACCGAAAGTAAGGTAAAAGCGAACATAAGCTCGGGACAGTCATATCGGGGATTTCCGAACCCATGCCCCAGAACCATAATCATCATTATGGAATAACTGGTTTACGCCTTCCGAACCATCGCAGACATGTATTAATTATTTATTGCGTAGATAGAAATCGAATCGGCGCTCCAGGTAGAGGCACGGTCAACTTGTCTGAAAAAAATACCAAACTTATTTTTGTTCCGATGTTCGGTACTTTTCAATTAATCATTAAAAACACCTTTTTCCAGTACGTAGTTGTGTTTTCATTTACGTCTTGTGAACGCAAAAAAGACAAAGACACGTACTGTAGATTTTTATTCGAATCGAAATGTTAAATAACTCTAGAGATAATCGCTCGCCGTCTCGAATCATGATTTTGCACATCCAAAATGGCAAACAATCATGGCCGGCGATATCACGTAATATCAAATCACGCGCCAAACAGTGCATTTCGGCAAACCATCAACGCGCGTGCTCCCCATTCGCCCAAGATGTCAGAAATTAATAGCAGACGATTGATGAAACGTCAAATCACGCGTCAAATTTGGCGTTTCGACGACAGTTCGACGTGTGTGCGCTAAATCTGCATATCCAAGATGGTATCAGCTGACAATATCAGCTGACTAATCCGCAACGTCAAATAACGCGTTTTGACGTTTGACGATGCGTTCAGACCGAACCGCGTAGCGTGCTCTCCGAACCCGAGTTCAGAGCGCGCTCGAAACGTGGCAAATGTCCACATTACGCACACGCGCGTGTGCACTCGTGCATCCTCATGCACGCACACGCTCACACAATGCTCGCAGTAATGAATGTGGGAAAAATAATACGCGTAATAGGAAAAAGTCTGTAAATTTTCCCTAATCTGTGTTAAAGTTTTTTTTTCAAAATGATGTGTCCAAGAGCTGGAAACGAATTCCAAATTATTCAAAATATTATTTGCAGTACATGGAATTTTCGAACTTTTTCGAAATTGACCATATTCTCTGCAATGGACTCGGATGGGTACAAATTCAGATCCCTTAGCTCATTCGCGGGTCAAGGGATTCTCAACCACCTTCTTGTGGCAGCCGAACATTCGGAAGTTGCAGCTGTAACGTACCAAGCTAGGACATCCCATAGCACGATCGTGTCTGACTTAAATCGCTTGTTTCACGCAAATTGCCACTTTACGGCGTATTTTTAACAATTGTTTCCACCATGATGGCGGGCGCAAATCAAGTTTTCCGGAGTGCATTGTATGCGGAATTTAAAAAACTTCAATCTCATGTGCTCGGAATGTATTTTGCGTTTTTTTTCGCAATGCCTTATTTCTTCTGGCGTACATTTTTCAAGACAAAAATCTGCCGTATTTTTTTTCGAAAAAGGCTCGAAAAACCATTCCAAATCATATTTTTTTCAGACCCAAAATCTTCGTGCAAGGCCTTCAAAAAAAGCATGGCCACATTAAAATTGTCACCCTGTATATATATATATATATTCTAATCCCCCGAAAAAACACCCAAGAGAACTACCCGAGAAAAAATGCGGTGTGCTTTTGGGCCGGAATTCGAACACGGGACCTTTGAATTGCCGGTCGACTGCACTGACCACTGAGCTACGCCAGCTCACTTACCTCACCTTGCTCGAATAGTCTCGATATTCGTAATGTACCGTTACAATATATACACGTACACACGAGAGTTATCCGCAATGAAGGATTTGGAAGAGACTATCTTGCCTATTTGTCAAGTCGACAGTTGATAGTTTTATAAAACACCGATACGAGTACGACTCAACAAATGCAATAACCGAACACGTCGGTTTACTTATTATCTCTTATGTATGTGTCTGTTGTTATCTTCCCAATCATTTTTCTTGTTATCTACGTCAACCTCGGTGCGTTTTCTCTACGATATATAGCCGTACTATAAGTTAGAGCTTAGCAAAAAAAGTAGGACAAATTTTACAACAAAAAGACATGATATCAAAAAGAATGAATTTGAAGGTCTCACATCCTCCAAACGAGTATGACTCACCTTTCTTAGGGGTATTTTTGGTTCATTCGGAAATTGTATTTCGGGTTTGTTGTAATTAAAATCGTTCACATGCACGACATAATTGCGTGTATCGTTTTGAGGTCCCGGATTCGTACCAAAGTCTTGCGACTAAAAGTTAACAGATATACGTACACATGTATATTGAACATTTTTCATAGCAGATATGGGCGCAAGGCTCACGTGAAGACAAAGAAACTCACGTAAAGCTCGATTATCCATCGGCCGTAATATCCCTTCAAGTCGTAATTAGTGAATATGTCTGCTGTTTTTTCGTCACGAGTCTCCACGTAGAAAAGGCTTTCGTAACTTGCGTTAAGATTGGCGTGCTCTCCGTTTGCTGCAACAATACTCTTTATAACGTAGAAAACCTTGGTATTATTGGTGTTTGGATCATCAAGATCTTCCGCCACGATCGTGAGTATATGCTCGCCCTGAACAATTTTAAAATCGATATTATCATAGTCTCAAATAAATAAGGAATATATAATGCCGTCATTTCACATTCGCCGCTTCTCACCTTTTTCGTATTTTCCGTTACGCTCACTGCTGGTTGACCCATATCAGGTAAAACAGGTTTTTGGTCATTGATATCCGAGAGAGTTACCGTCACTGTCAGATCAATTGCGTTGGAATTTGCTACGAACAATTGAGACTTTTTTTCAAGCTTCCAAGTACCAAAATGAAGAAAGAGAGAGTGAGAGGGAGAAATATATGTTTACACGTTACGAAGTCTACGAGATAGTTGTCACGGAGTTTCAAATTTAGTGTAAACTTGGATTGAGCACGATCCCGATCGAGGATGAGCTCATCGGCAAGATTCACCCGTATCACCCCGTCCGATCTTCCTATACTGAAATACTTTGTTGGCGCGTAGTAATACTCATTCATCAAATACGAAACGTTGTTGAAGGGTGCTAGAGGGATGAGTGAATGAAAATTTTAGCCCGAAGAAAGCAACGTTTTACGAAGAATACGTTCTCCGTGCGCTACTAACATGTTCTGTCGTCATCGGCAGATTTGATTGTAGTAATATATGTGCGGTTTGGCGATTTTTCCGGTATGGAAATGATGGATTCAAACTCTTCGTCAAGTAGATACGGCACCTCGTCATTCTGATCAATCACGTATATCTTGATCTGCAAACAATATTTATTCGTGCCGAGATCATTTAATTTTACCCTAAATTTGTATTGTCAGGATTTTACGTCACTTACAGATACCGTACTGTTTAACTCGCCATCGCTCGCAGTCACATTGTAATACATATACTCGTATTTATCGGCGTCTATTCCTTTGTCCAGGCCGACCTTAATTACTCCGGTTAGGTTCTCGATGACTACGAGATCGTCTTTCGTATCCTCAATCGGTCTGTCGGAAATAAGCATCTCAACGGTAAAGAAAAAAACCTATTCGCAAAGTCTGGCTTATTTGAAGATAACGTACTTGATGGAATAGGAGATTTTGCTGTTGAGAGGACCATCGCTGTCCACCGCGGTCACTCTACCGATCATAGCACCGCTTATCTGATTTTCACTCACTTCCATCTTTTCGTTTATATTGACAAATTTTGGTTCGTTGTCATTGATATCTTGGATGTAGAGAGTCAACGAGGCTAAAACGAGAAGCAAACAATATAATTTTCTATCATACGTAATATGATAGTTGATAGTTAATAA
The DNA here is from genome assembly GCA_944452715.1 of Ophion slaviceki. NCBI lineage: Eukaryota > Metazoa > Arthropoda > Insecta > Hymenoptera > Ichneumonidae > Ophion > Ophion slaviceki. The sequence goes on from OX101786.1 coordinate 51,059,703, forward strand.
TGACATTTGAAACACACACGCACCCACACACACACACGCGCACGCGCGCACAGAATCACTATGGCTCTTCAAGTTTCACAACTATTCACATTCAATAGTAACTATTCAAGTTTAATAATAGTTATTATTCTGCCTAAAAGTTTTATCACTCGCAGAATGTTAACTTTTTTCACAGTGCCGTATCAATAGATGTGAGAGATGTTTTGAAGTTTGATTTACCGGAAGTAACATTGTCATTGTGCTTGGTTTGCCGATCCGTTACGGAAACAGTGAGAAATATCACGTCGAATTTTTCATAATCGATTATACCAGTGATGACTAGTTCACCTGTGGCTTTTCTCTTGTCTTTCTCTCCATTCGGCCAACTTGTCCGAATCTCCAAATGACTGCAAAAACAAATGCTTTACGTATTTACGGATGATTGTTTGGCCAAACAAAATTTACTCGTATATGTTTCAAAAGTCGAAACCGAAGGCCAGATCTTTGAATAAAATTGTATCAAAGGAGGAAATTTAATTACTCTCGATAATGGGATTCATCGACATCGACGCTTATTTTTTGGGCTTTGGTGTTGGCCCAATCGATCCTGAACGTCAATTCCGCATCGGTGTCTATATCGGACGCCTGTATCGATACATTCAATCGCGTGCCAAGTGGCATTTCTTCCTCAACTTGTGGACTTTCTTTCGACTAAAAATAATAAAAATAATAAGGGGCAATAAACATTGCCCCTTATTGTAATAGACATCATCGTGTAATTGTAACATTTGTAATCTCCGATATGATTTATTCAATGGTTTACCAAGTACAGCTTTGGTGGTTCGTCATTGACGTCTATAACGTTGATAGTCAGAGTTGTATATGTTTTGTGATTTCCCTCGTCTGTCGCCGCGATCTGCGCGAAAACAATGGGCATAGATTCATAATCGAAAGCGCCGGCCTGATTAGTGACGATTTGCCCCGTTTCTTCATTTATCGTTAACGCGTGCTGACCCACCAGCGAGTGTCTGTTATGAGAAAAGAATAACAACAACGAGAACAAAACTTACTTTTCAAGAGTTGGACGATAAAGGGGGCAAAATGGGGAGGATTGGAACTTTAAGGGATTTCGTCATGGAGGGAATGTTACATTTGAAGCCTTGAAAAGTGTTTATCTTTTCTGATTTTTTGTTGTTCGACAATATGTTATTCGGCAACATCTTGAGAGTAGGTATATGATGGCTGGGTTTTCAAGTTATAACCTGTGCTAACGCGATTCCTCTACGCATAACGACATCGTCGGCTTGCATGTGTTATTTACTCTAACGGCGCTACTCCCCCGCCAAATTATTAATTTAGTATCCGTCAAATCGAGTTTTATTTGCACAACTTTTTTGACAAGTTTTTTTACAAAATGTCATTGATTTAGTTATTGGAAGTAGTTACCGCCAACGATGCGCATTATGGAAATCAATCGAAAGAACGAACTGAAGAATGCCGTGGCCTACACAGCCAGTTGCACGGATCATTGACTTTTTCGTTTATCTCAGACTTCAATGCCTTTTTGTATAAAACTTTATTTACACAATGGTCGTAAACAGTTAACTCAAAATAATACTCGATCAATCCCGTTGAAATTTTACAGATATTTTAATAAAAATAATGCTTTGGACTCGAGTTTATATTTGGGTACAATAGATGGGAATGAAGGATATTTTTGTTTTGTTTTGTTTTTGCCGGAAAAATCAAAAAGTTCGAGCAATATCGAATACATATTTGTTTTTTTTTTCGAGCATCCGATTTCTCAAATTTCCTCTTCTTTTTTTGTCGATTCGCGCAAACCGCGTAAATGTTGATGATAAGGAAAAATGTCGAGGTTTTGTTTCGAGATAAACGGAACAAGGGAAGCTAGACCTGGCACCCTTTTCAAACTCGCATCACAGCCTTACGAGAAAATAGTGCCATAACTCCGTCATTTTTCATTGTTTTGTAAATAATGTGTTGTAATAGTTAAAAGTCGTAATAAATAACACCCCATTTCAGATGCCTAAAGATTTTTATATCAAAGAACATTCAAATGTGATAACTTTTTTTTCAATACTAACGTTACGGTATCGTTGTCGTCACGGTCTGTAGCGTGTACAGTGGCAATGGAAAAGAGTTTGCCAACGTCTTCGTGTATACTGACATTCGATGGAGTATTCTTGTCGAAAACTGGTAGTTCGTCATTCAAATCTTTCAGTTGTATGTGAATATTCTTTGTGCCTATGTGGCTTGCGTTCTTTCCTTCGATTGCCTGCAACTGTACGATTCAAATCCACGTGAAATGCAAGAAAAAGACAATTCCTAGATGTATAAAGCATACATCGATCGCTACGAGTACTAGAGAGGGAGCTGTTTTGCAGATGCAAAGTTTTCTCTTCGACAAAAGATTTTCGAAGACAAAAAAACATCTTCCGCTCTGTAAGAATAAACAGACTTCTCAGCGTTTAACTGTCCGAACGTGTGAGACGTAATTGTAAAAAAATATATTATATTTTCAGCAGTCGTTAAAACTCTGACGCGCTATGGATATTTCTATTCGTAAACCTGGATATCGATGACCCTCCAATCGTCGTTCTCGTAATCAAGGAGGGAGGCGTCAGCAACGGAAATGGTGAAAGTTCCACTCTGATAACCATTCGTAGGTATTACGAGAAAGGCAGAACTCCAATTGTGTTTTGATTCGTCTATGAGGCTTACGGAAAATTGTGCATTCTCGCCCTGGTGGAGTGTAGACACAATTACTTCATTGTAGCAGACGTTGAAGTTTATATATATATATATATATATATATATATATATATATACAGGGTGTGCCAGAACTGATGGTAGTCCCTGAAATGGGGGGTTGGGGATAGAATTCTTAGTCGATTGATATAAGCATGTATAGGCCTCAGATCAAGCCCTGATTTATTATTCATTTTTAAAGGCGGGCCAATCAGGTACGCTCGATGAGCCAGCGTACGTCGGTGAGCGCCACGCGCGTGTAATGGTGCCGATTGGTGCCGTGCTCCCGCCACCCACCACTACACGCGCGCATCGCTCACCGACGTATGCTGGCTCATCGGGCGCACCTGATTGGCCCGCCTTCAAAAATTAATAATAAATCAGGGTTTCATCTGAGACCCATACATGCTTATATCAATCGACTTAGAATTTCACCCCCAACGCCCCATTTCAGGGACTACCATCAATTCTGGGACACCCTGTATACACACACACACTGCCGGCCAAAAGTTTGAGTACACAGTCGAAATTTCTTGCCGCACTAAAAGTTAGATAGCGGACTCATAAATAAAGATAATCAAATTTCCCAAGCGGGGTTTTAAAGAGGACAAATTTACCTTCATTTTGCTTTTTTAGAAAAAAAAATTGGGCCCGTCTTTTGGGACGCCTTTTTTAAAATGGCTTTTTAAGCTTTTTTTGAACGTCTAAAACTGCCCGCACAACTTCTGGCAAATTTCTTCGCTCATTTTTTCCATGACAAGCTTAGAGAGGGTATCAAAACCTACATCTTTATTCTTTAGAAAGTTTCGGACGATTTTTTTTCGCCCAGTATTACATTTTTAGGTAAAAAAGACATGTTTTTTTAAAAACAGACGTAGTCCAATAACTATGGGGCTTCAGAGAAAATGTGACGAGGGCAAAAAGTTGCATAGGTTCACAGTGGAATAGTCAGAATTATTTCAGAATTTTTGTTGGAGATTATTTTTTACGATTTTTGGTCGAGACTCTGATAAATGGAGGGGCTCCATTTGGGAATTATGGGGTCTAGGACAATCTATCAAGAAAGAAAATTGGTTTAGTTTTTCATTTTTAATTAACTACAATTTTTTCAGAATTAAAAAAATATTATTCAACAATTTTTTCGACTAAAACTCGGAGAATCATCCTTGGTTGAGTTGTTGTGACTCTCCGAGTTCTAGTCGAAAAAATTGGTAAAATAATATTTTGAAAAATTCAAAATTTTGAATTTTGAATTTTGAATTTGATTTTTGAATAAAATATTTTGAAAAAAATTTTAAACAAATTCTGAAAAAATGTGGTTAATTAAAAATGAAAAAGTGAACAAATTTTCTTTCTTGATAGTTTGTTCTAGACCCCATCATTCCCAAATGGAGCCCATCCACTCATCACAGTCCCGGACAAAAATTGTAAAAAAAAAATTTCAAACAAAACTCTAAAGACATTCCGGCTACTCCAGTGTGAACCTATGCAACTTTTCACCTTCTTGACATTTTCCCTGAAACCTCATAGTTATTGGACTACGCCTATTTTCCTAAAACATGTATTTTTTAGCTAAAAATGCAATACTGGTTCGAAAAAAAATCGTACGAAACTTTATAAAAAACAAAAATGGAGGTTTTGATACCGTCTTTAAGTTTGTCATAGAAAAAAATGAGAGAAGAAATTGGCCAGAAGCTTGCAGGCAGTTTCAGACGTGCAAAAGAAACTGAAGAACAGCAATTTTCAAAAAGGCGTACCGGGCCCAAACAATGGTATTTTTTTCTAAAGAGGCTGAATAAAGGTAAAATCCTCTTTAAAACGACGCTTAGGAAATTTGATTATCTTTATATTTGAGTCCGCCATCTAACTTTTAGTGCGGCAAGAAATTTCGACTGGTGTACTCAAACTTTTGGCCGGCAGTGTATATATATATAATATATATATAATTCCATGTTTAATCTGTACGAAATCGGTCGCAATGACGACACGAGTTGCTGCGAACGATTGAGCTAAGATAATGAAAAAAAGAAAACAGGCAAAGTCACTTGCCAGATCTGGATCGTTGATCTCAATAGGTGATTCAAATTTCAGAGCCATGTATGTTTCTTCTTCAATATGAATCTCGAGGATATCGGGTGTAATTAGGGGAGAATGATCGTTAACGTCCTCGACAATAACAGTAATAGTTGCATTGATCCTTGATTTTGAATCCAATTTCTCGTACGCAATAATGACAAAATGAAAAATTTCCTGATTACGCTCGTCTCGATTGATCTCATTGACTGTGATTACACCAGTTGTATTGTTCACGATAAAGTACTTTTCATCCCCTTTTATAAACATGAAAATCCATATTATTATTCGTCCAGAGAGACGAAAACCCCAACGTTATGGTATAAAACGAGCGCTCACTGGCATCAATTAAGTCAATCTCATAATTGATTTTTGCGTTTATATGAACATCACCGTCCACCGCCGAGACTTGGAACCGCTGAAATAAACCCCATTCGTTAGAAACAACCACACACACCAGTTCCATGGGTAATGTAATTAGACACCAATTCATTCAAATATCCGAATGATAATAAACTTTACATTTGTGGTCTTTTCCAAAATGTTTTCCGCCGTGGTTATCTGTGTCCAAACGGGTGGCATGTCAGCCACGTCTATTACTTTTACGACTATGTCGAGGGTGCCCACGTGTCCTGCACCATCCTAAAAGATTTTTCAAACTTATTACACTAGAAATAAACAGGCACTTTGACGAAATTCTGCACAAGTCGTATTCTTCAGAATCAGTAGGAACAAATAGACACAACTTTCCAATCATTCTTATGATGTTAAAGTTTCCTTCGTTGAGGTACAACAAAAGTATGTTTTTTTTCTTCTAATTTATAATTTATGATGAATAACTAGTTGCATCGCATATTTGGCAACCTGTGTGCATTGGTGCAAAACAAATCCATCCGTAAAAAAAAGTCAAATTGAGAGTGGATGCGATTGGAAAAAAATGCTATGGATTGATGTGCACGTAAGACACGCCAAACTGTAAAAGGAAGGGAAATAAATTTACCCTGGGAAAGGGGTGAAAACGCGAAAAAATTCCATCTGCCGATGTACGGAGGTTGCAACTCTACTTTTTCCACATTCCTGTACCGGAGCACTTGCAAGAATTAAGGGGGGGGGGTGGAGACATTTTCGAGTCCCAGAATCCGGAGCCGATGTAAACTCGAGCAAATTGTATCTCCCAATGTTAACAAACTTACATTGTTGACATTTTTTACACGACATCGAGCTCTGAATACAAGCCCAAAGGAATTAGGTACAAAACGTTTCCGACGCCGCGGAAGTCTCCCACAGGAGAGGGTAAAAACTTTTTAAAAAATGGTAAAATCCGATCTCGCCGCATCCTGGTTACGAAGCCCAATGAAGTAATTAGCGATTGGGATACGACCGACCCAAAGTTTCGCCCCGAACAAAGACCGCCTATCGGAAACATCGAAAATACTTATTTTCGGCTTCTTCGGAATCGTCCTTTCGACTTCTACCTAGGCTCATTTTGCGCGGAATCGATCTAGTTTTCGAATAGATTTGGCCGATGCCGCTAGCTAGGACGAGTTGCCGAGTCACTGTATACCGCCAAAGTCGGCTGATTTTTCGTCGCGTTTTACCGGTGACTTTTTTCGGGCAGAATGAAAACGAGACATCGGGCATTCTCCAAGTTCGTCAAAATCCTATTCGAAAGAGGGGTTACGAATCCCAAATGGTTGATTAGTGGCTGAGATATGGCCGATTGAAAAATAGCGATTTTGGCGTTTTTGCAAAAGCGACCGGACATGGTTGGCAAAATACAAAAGGTTCGATTTTTCGATTCCCTAAAGTCCTGCCTGGGACATAGAATTAATTGCTGATTGCGAAAATCCCCGTCCCGCTGACTGAAAATTAATATTTCATCAAGATATTCCTGAAAAATCCTATTTTTGGCGAAACCACGATATACCCCACTCCTGTTTTTTTCTCATCAGGTAGTGTTTTTTTCCGAAGAAATTCATGTAGCCCTTTCTTATGTAATCTTGTAGGCACAGTTTGCCGAATATAAATAAAGGACCCAGTATATTGTCAAAAATGAAGAATAACAAACAAATAAAAAAGTATTTTCGTTGCATCGCAACGATGCAAACTTCAACACCATTAAGTTCATAAGAATCATGCAACTATATTTTTCGTATAATTGTATTCGAAACATAAACGTTGGATCTTTTTGAACGCTTGTTTAAATAAATATAGTGATATGCGTATGTATGACTCACGGTGGCTCGTATCTCCGGCATATACGTCGATATAACTTCGAAGTCAAGGCTCTCGGTGACGTTGAGATATCCGTTGCGTTCGTATTCCGAATTTTCACCGGCCAACGTGACAAATCTTAAATTCTCAGCTCCCGACTATACACATTAATTTTATATTGACGAGTTACCAATTCGCTCGAAATATTCATTTTAGTGGCAACCGCGAGACCCACTGACTCATACCGTAAGAACAAACATATTGCCAATAAAAATAGTTATTGTTATTATTATTATTAATATTATTATTATTGAGTAAGGAAATATATGATAATAAAATAATGCTTGAGCTGCCAATTATTGTAGATATTGCTCATGAGATCGCAAATAAAACTCACGTCAGGGCTCAATTCAATCTCGACTTGATCCATCCATCCATCAGCATCACTCACCACGTAATTACAGTTTGAGCGACCCGGGCGATTTTCCTTTAAATAATAAATATATATGTGTGTGTGTGTGCGCGCGCGTGTGTGTGTGGGTGTTTCTGTACGCATACTTTTACAAACAGCTATAATTATCGGCACAATACGAAATACATACCTCGATTGTACAATTTTTCTCAAGTGCTTGTATTACTGGTGTATTATCGTCGATGTTGCTTATGTCAAGTACTATTCCAAATGCGTAAGATCCCACGTATACGGGAAATCTATAACCTTGCATCATTTTTATTTCGTGATCTTGCTTGTTATCGATCCAGAGGGACCACACTTTGGTGGTATAATTTTGTCTGAGATTAGCACCGAGAACATAGTTACTCTTGCCATCGTTCAGCGGTCCGATCATTGGAGGCGAATCCTCTGATTAAATAAACAACAAAAAACATGCAAAAATTTTCATTTGGCTAATCTCGATAAATGTTCAGTTACATATCGAAGAAAAACAAGGTACCCATTGATCGCGGCTTGTGCCTTAGGATTCCTGCTGTCGAATTTCATGTAAAACAGCAATGATTAAATGTCTACAATTAAATTACATTATAGGCTATTTGGATTGAAGAATATTCCACGTTTTTGTTGTTGTTTTTAGCAAAATATTGGTGTAACATCGTGGAATAGTAGACAAATGAGGGAGAAACGAAGAAAAGTCACATCAGCTATAGGCTTAATTTGAGTAAGACATCTTTCTGTACTGAAAGATAAGCCTCGACGACGTTCCTTGAACACAATTAATTTGATTCTCATTGAAGCCTAACCAAATTTATTTCCAAAGTAAATCACTTGCCTTTGTAATTGAGTATGGCGATACATACTGGATGATCGACTTCTTCTTCAAGGGCAATATAAGCGATTTTCGCCATGTCTTTAAAATCAAAAGACAATACGGCCTCATCTTTAGGATCGGGCGCCATGATCGAAGGATAACTCGAATCTGTCAGCAGGTTGACAAACAATCGGCCATTTTCGATTTCAATTATGCGCAAGCTCGTTATCGGGACAAACAAAAGCACAAACTCACCAGTCCGCGCATACTTCATCGAGAGTAATATGGAGATAATGCATAGCCCCCCCGTCTTCATCGTAGCCGCCATATTGTTTTTTGATATTTTCCTTACCAATAACGAACGAAAATCGCAGTTCTGTCCATAAAAGTGTAAAATAACGGCGGTTTGATGCGCGCACGTGGAGCATTAGAGTTAAATCGTTTAATATTCATCAATGTATATATATATATATATATATATATATATATATATATATATAATGGCACATAAAGTGTTACAGAGCAATAGCACTCAAACTATTGCTCATATTCAAAAATGTTTCAGACCAAAGTTTCAGTGTTCGAGAAGGTCGTCATACTGGACCACCCTATTTTTTTATCGGTGGAGGCGCTGTAGCTACGTCAAGGTCAACGCCACTTTTTTACATGGAATGGTACATTTTTTTATTCAACCATCTTGTGGAGCACCACAAGCCGCATCAAAAAATTAGGGGGTTTCAACAAAAATGTTTCAGACAAAAGTTGTCTGAAACATTTTTGGATATGATCAATAGTTTGAGTGCCATTGCTCTGTAATAATTTATGTGCCTCACCCTCATATACGAAAAATAGCCCGTTTTCAAACGGCTGTAACTCAGTGAAAAATGGTCGGAAAAAAAATTTTAAAAAGCATTTTGTAGCGTCAACCTTTAACTTTAATAATCTGATTATAAATAAAAATTATCGTCTTTTTTTAATAAAGATATTTGTTGCTAAACAAAACAAAAGATGAAATCAAAAAATTTGCTCAAGTTTGACAAGGTGCACGGGGACCAGAATTTTTTTTTCAAAAATCTGTTTTCCTCATTCAAAAGCTTGTACTATCCCCTACAATTTTATTTTTTACAAACCTCTGTACGATTTTTTTTAGCCAAGTTATCGCAGCTTAATGAAAAAATGCATTTTTCCCCTTTAACCTGTCATAACTCCGGTCCAAATCATCGCACAGCATCCAGACTGAGATCGTTGGAAAGCTTGGTTTTTTCCCCCCTACAAAACTGTTTACTTTGGATATTTTTTTGAATTTTTTTTTCAACATCATAAAACTTATTGTTTAAAAGTGTGTAAAATGCTCGTTTTTATACTTTTTTGTTTATTATGTAATAACATTATAACAAATGCAGGGGCACCAAAGGTTTTTGCTTTTTTTAGTTTCGGGTATGTAGAAATACTCCATTAAATTTCAGATCGGTGCTTTTATTCTTTATTTGGGTTGCAACCCCGTTTATTTCGAGACAATCGAAGATCCGTCAATTTTCACGAAAATCGAGATTTCTCAAGTACCAGCGCAGAGTGAAATTTGTCGATTTTCAAACAGAAAATTAGAAAATCAAGAAATGTTATGTTCAAGGGTTTTTGAGGTCGCTCATTACGAATCTGAGGTTGAAATTGAAAAATCAAAAATGGCGGATCCAGTATGGCGGATCGAAATGCAAAAATTTCTCGAAATCGGATGAAACGCTATGTTCGGGGGTTTTCGAGGTCGCTCATTACGAATCTGATAAGGAGACGGCACGACCGTGGGGTCGGGGATTTGGCCGAATTTTTTTGTGGTGAAAGAGGACCTCTAGTTCCTCACGTGGTTAAAGTAGTAGGACGCACTACTCGGAAAATTCCGAGAAACATCGATTGAAAGTTTCTTAGGCGCCTAATGAGTTTAAAATGTCAGGCTCCGCAATTCTGCAGTCGAAAAAAATGTCAACAGTATCTAGCTGCATCCAAAGTGTAATCCATCGCATCCTTATACAGCCTAGAGCTGTAGCATCGCTCACAGTGCCCAGGGATTCGTGTTGAGCCATCTCAATAGCATATAATCCGTTCAACTTATAACCTATACATCTTAGCAGGTCGGCCGCGGGCCAAGATGGCCGACCCGCACGTCGCTGGCGACGCGGCCCCCGCAGCCAGTGTGTTTGAACAATCGGGCTCTCACAACACCAGTTTGGGAGAGTTTCCAAGACTTGGGTCACTCCACCTCGATCGCCTTCTCAAACGAACGCTGAAAGATCATGGCAAAGCAAAACAACAAAGCCCGGTTACTCCTAACCTAACGGCATCGCGAAAACGTAAAAACACGTCGTCGCCCGGCCAACGAGACGAGGGCACCGGCCCCAGGAACTCAGACATCCAGACGGATTGATGGGAAGTCTCTAAATGCTCCGCAAGGCGCAATACGAACGCATCAGCAGCCGGCAAGGAAGATATCTCCTCTAGCGACAACCGATATCTACACCTATCCGACGATAGCGATATGGAAGAAGATGCCGTTACCGACGGCGATACAACTTCTCGTAAGGTAACTCCGGCAAAAAAAGCAGGCCACCCCCGGTCTACCTAACGAATACGTGTATGAAGGATATCATATCCATCTTGAACGAGCTCTCAATCTCTAAGAAGGAGGTAATCATCCTCGAGTCAAACGAAAGCGGCATTCGGTCTCACACAGTGTACTCGCAGACCGCGGAGCACTACACAAAGATCAAGCAGGCCAGCACAAACCAACTGGAATACTATACCTTCACACCAAAGGACGGAAAACCAAAATCCCACCTCATTAAAGGAATCAGAGGTCACTTCGCAGCGCATCACAACATCACAACATCGTAACCGACAAACCAGCTGAACCGCTCCTTCGCGCAAGTAGCGAGGTCCACCACTGCGCCAAGACCAACGCTCCCGTCAAGGCTTTCATCTGCTGCGCCATCAACCTCCCGTCAAGGCTTTCATCTGCCACGCCATCAACCTCCAGCGAGGCCTACGGTAGCCCCTACGACGAATAACCTCCACTGCACCCAGCAGGCACAGGCAACACAACCTCCGTCCGAGCAACAACCCCACTGGGTCAAATACTTCAAAATCTAACTAGAAGTCCTCCTATCGGAGCAATTGCATGCCATCTCGGCTCAAGTAGCCCGTAACACGACAAGAATAGATTTAATTTTTAACTCGCTCAATTTCGACTAATGGCCCCAGTTCCGAACATAATCAACCAACTGAATATTGCCTCTAATAATGTGAATTCCATAATAGCTAATTACCGACGTCTTGAACTATTTGAATTCATGCGTAAGTACAACTACGACATCGTGTTACTCTCTGAAACCAAACTCAACCCCAAGCACAATACCTCATACAAAGACTATAATGTAATTCGCACGGACCGGCCCAACTCCCACCAAGGGGGAGGCACTGCAATCATCATAAAAAAGGAATCCCATTAGAAAAGATATCCCACCCATCCTCGACCGGGAACAGCATTATGGAGTTCACAATAATAAAGCTTGCTTTACCAAGAGCTAAAAAACTATTTATTGTAAGTGTCTATGCAACGAATGACAACCGTGCACTTTTTACTGCCGAACTGGACACGCTTTTCAATAAGTTGCATCTAAACCAAGGTAACAACTATGACGTCATGGCTGGTGATTTCAGTGCTAGACGCAATGATTAGGGAGACAGGACAAACAACCAACGAGTGAAATACTTTGCTCAGTGGGAGGCCAGACAAGGCGCAAAGTTTAAGGATGTATGGCAACTAAGTTATTTACTACTGTTCGAATTGAAACTCACTGATATTGTAAAGGAAAATATCGAGAACTTTTTGAGATTAAAAAAACAAAATTTGCCCACGTGAATGCTGAGATAAACGAATTCAAAGTTGGGTCATTTAACACGGGGAACATAGGACTGTACGTCCAAAATTCCCTTTACATCGGCAAAAAAGGTATTTCTGGAGTACTCTTTTGTAAACAAAACTTTTGTGCGGTATCGCTGTAATATGCATGATACGTTAAAAAAAAATCGACATGTGCCCATATATTTTGCGAGATATTGCGAGTTAAATGGGACCGTTTTCGTATTTCTTTAGCTCGTATGTCGTAACCACGACAACGTCAGGGAAAACGTACATCAAATCAGCAACTAAATTTGCAGTTAAAAATTGAAAATTCTTCTTTCTGTACCGCATGTTTTACTTTGAGCTGTGGTAAATCTCCTTTTTAGCTTCAATGAATACTACAATTATTTTATTTAGTCTTTAAATGCGATTTTTGCAAATTGCATAATCAGTTCTGTAACGACTCTGCAGTAGCTGCCATACATCCTTAAGTTAAAAATAGGCACTCCTGCCCAACCCACCTACCACCCCGCGCACACGTACTTAGACCTATGCCTCGCAGACGCTAGACTGTCGATCTCCAACAGCACTAACGACAGAATACAAACACTTCCGTACGATAGCGATCACGCAGCCCTCTCCTTTCTAATACAGCTCGGCAATAACCACATAGACAAGCCCCATCCAAACTGACGCCCCACCCAGATTCAATTTCAAATCCACCAACTCGGAAAGATTCCAAACGAAACTAGTTGAAACTTACGCAGCAACGCTCCCTGACAAACAAAACATCTCAATTTCAAATATTGACAATCACTTAATTCTCATAAATAACGCCATTTTCCAAACAATCAACAGCACAGTCTCCAAAATCATACCCAAGGACAAACTACTAAAGTACTGCAGGTCACGTATTAACCGTTTACACCACCACAAATCAACCCTAGTCACACTAATGCACTCGCTACATATTGTGGACCCGACCTGCAAAAATAGGATAACGAGAAATGCCAAAGCGGCCCCTCCGCTCGATCCGCGAATCTCTTAGCCGAGAATTCAGCCGCGCGACAGAAAAGTTTTGGTCTGACCAGCTGAAACTGATCAATTACAAAGTCTCTGAACAATTCTTTCCGCGCGTTAACCGACTTCTAAGGCCCCGGCGCCCCATCCGCATAAACAATATAGACATCGACAATAACAGACCGGCACTTATTTTGAGAAGTAGAGTCAATGTTACAGAAGCGCAGTCAGCCAATAACAAAATAATTTCCTTGTCAGCCCCCGAAAAACTCAACGACCTTGGCGCGTATTTCGAGTCTATCAACTCACCGCGACCTCTCAACACAGGCACGCAACTCGCGAACCTTGTCACCACCTCCGCTACCCAAATCAAAGATGCTGCCGCCACCCTGCGAGCAAATAAATCGACGCTAACTTCCTTCTCAGCCGTTAACAACCCGCTTAACCCGAACACATTAGACTTACCTCCCCCCCCCCCCCTCACTAACTGTGCAGCCGCCCGCAAAGTCCTTGCAAAGCTCCCCAATAAAACCTCTTATGGCCTCGACAATATTCCTCCTATTGTGCTCAAGCACCTCCCCTCGAGCATAATCAGAGCACTAACAGTAATATTCAACAATGCGATCAACCACCACTATTTCCCCAGTGGTTGGAAAACGGCAAGGGTTCTACCAATTCTAAAAAAGGACATAAGCCCAAACGACCCTTCGAGCTATCGCCCCATTAGTCTCACCCCCCAGTCTAAGCAAGGTTTTCGAAGCCATCGTCAACGCTAAAATATCATTCTTCTGCCTCGCTAAAAATATCATACCCAATTCGCAATTCGGTTTTAAAGGAGACTTTGTCCTTGAAAGCAGCGAGAGATGTTAGCGGCTCAACATGAGCAGCTAGAAGAAGAAGAGGGATGCCTCTATGGACCAGGCATTGCCGATTAGCGGTAATTATAAACACATTTGTGTAAACACATTACAAAACTTTAAACGCGTTTTTCTCGAAAACACCCTTTTAAAAATGGCTGACATTCTCCTGACCGCTGTAATTAACATATCGACCTGAAATTTGGAGAGCATACTCAGAAAATATGTCTTCACGGAATGACGGGTCGTTTTTTCGATAGATACATTTTTGCATTTATTATTTATCTTTTTATGCGAAAAAAAACGCGAAAATTCGATTTATATTTTAATTGCCGCCATTTTCCGAAATTTGTACTAAACGAAAAACCCATCCGTCATTCCATGCCCAAAGGGTCACAGATTGATAATATGCTTTGAATTTGTGTTTCAGATCAACAAAGAGGGGGCAGTGATGTCAGCCGTTTACCTCCCGCGATTTGAGGACCTGTTTTCGCGGAGCTGCAACGGTCGCCATATTGGTTTAAAAAAAATTTTTTTTGACGTTCTGTATATCATGAATAAAAGCAAGAAAAAAACCGCACTCAAAAAGCTTTACTCGTTTTCTTTAAAAAAAATAAAATGTAAACACCTGAAATATGGCACTCCAAGGACAGTCTCCCTTAAACATCGTCACTCCACCACCCACGCAATCCACAAATTACTCTCCGATTTAAATAAATGGGTCAGTAGCAGCGAATTAGTCAGTGCAGCTTAACTGGACCTTGAAAAAGCATTTGACTCGGTGTGGCTCGATGGATTACTCTTGAAGCTACAAAAGAAAAAATTCCCGAACTGGCTCATTTATTTAGTGTGGGGCATGATATCGTTCAAGACATTTGTTACCTGGGACGGGTCGTCAATCTCGTCTGAAATTTTTGAGATTAGGCACGGGCTCCAGCAAGGCACCGTTAACTCGCCAATCCTTTTCAATATCTACACCTGCAATATCCTCAAGCTCTTCGGCATTAACAACGGCGCAAATACGGCCGCAATTGCGTTTGCTGATGACGTCATCGTATACACTAAGAGCAACCGAGCCCTAACTGTCCGCACAGAGCTTGAGAATATTACAGAAAAGATCAATCAATTCTACATTGCCTGGAACCTGCGCCTGAGTCCTCAGAAATGCGAGACAATCCTGTTCAGAAAGCCACTCCGTGGCCTGTCCTCTAAACATAAAGCAGGTTGCGCAAACTTCAGCATTGAAACTACCATCCCTGGCACAAACGAAAAACACCGAATTCCGCATAAAAAAAAAACTGTAAAGTATCTAGGCGTCCAAATAGATTATCTCCTCCAAGAAAACTCCCACTTGTCCATCCAACTACAGAAAGCCTACTACGCGCTGCAGGCCAACTGAGCGATTTTTTTCAACAAGCACCTAACCCCTCGGACTAAAATTGTATTATATATGTTACTGGTGAGACCAATACTAACGAATATACGCCACACCCATCTGGTGGAACACCAACCACACTATGTTCGAGCAACTGCGAATGTTTGAGAGAAAGTGCCTCAGAATATGTCTTCGAATATATCGGTCCGCGCACTCTGACTATCGCCATCTAGCCAGTAATAGCACACTATATAATTTAGCTAACATCCCAAGAATTTACTTGTTTGCACTGAGGTTAACAAGGGATTATTTTAGCCGGATACCGCTTCTTAATAATGCAGTGATGGATACGATATCAGATCAAGACGTGCGCGAATCAGAGCGGCAAATTAAAATCGGCTACACAACACCGCAAGCGTTCCGGTTCTGCGATAATAACGGTCTTTTGCAAAACGCTGCCAACGTCCCGCTTTTATATCATTGGAGGCGAAATAAGGCGGATTAACGCATAGCAATGTCCCATAATGATTATGCAAACAACACCGAAAAATTCGCCGGCCCGCCTTCAATCCCGCCATGCGATTTCCTCGACTTTTCCAGGCTCAAATTCGACCGATATTGGTGGCTAAGCCCAAACTCAGCTCACCTAGCTGAGCTCAATGAAAGGCGGGCTCAACACGCCCAGCTTATCGCGCGGTCTCGCCAGCAACGGCCACCCTGACGATAGTACGCTAGCCGGCCAGCCAGCAACCCCTGTAAATATGTAAATAGCTTGATTGTAAGCTCCTAGGTTAAGTACTGACACCCAGAAATTGACAGAGGTTTTTCTTACAATTCGTACTTTTCCTCGTGTTCCCAAAGTAAAATGTGCTTGTGATATTTCCTCTTACGTATAAGTTACTATCCTAAGCAATCTTCTGTAATAGTCAAGTCGCCTTACACATTGTAATAATAGTTATAATACTGTAAGCAAACAGTCATGAGTATTTTAAATCAGATTTACGATTTTGTGTTATTTGTTTGTTGTAACCATAAATGTATGACTACCATCGAACACAATAAACATTTTTAAAAAAATCCAGTCTAGACGGTTAGGGCTCGGTCTTTTGCGCCCTAACCGCAAGGAATCGGGTTCGATTCCTCCTTCGGATCTTATTTTTTTGCTTTTTTTTTGTTATCCCAACGTTATTCCAAACGTTTCTCATCCCTACATTATTTTTTTAAATTTATTTACATAATTTTTTTAAATTATTTTCATTTTTTTAAATTATTTTCTTTTTTTTCCAATAAAATAATTCATAACGGTGGATTTTTTATTTTTCATTGTAAAGTATATGAGGAGGAACATTGGGGTTTTAATGAGAATAACGCATATGATGCCAATATGAGGTACACCCGTCGATCTGGGAAAGTCGATTAGGAAAAATTCAATTTTCATTCATATAATAATTATATTCAAAAACCGCAGTGGTAATCATCGTAGAAACAAACAAAGCAATAATTTTTGCGACATCTTGCGCAACATATAAAAGCGAATTTTTTACAATCGCAGGGAGTCTGCAATACATCCGTACAAAAACATGTCCGATTAATATTCATTAAAATGTTTCTAGATAAGACAAATGTTTACAGACAAGTTAAAAATTTCATAAAGAGCTTGCAAAATTGCAGCGAATTGTTAGAGCAGAATCGTGAAATTAATTCCCGGGAAGATTGTATAAAAATCCATTCAATAATTCACCATCAATTATCGTCACCAATATTCCGAGACATGATTACGCCGGGTTTGCCTCAAAACTATCAGTTACTAAAAACATTTTCATGAATGTTAATGGGACATGTTTTTGTACGGATGTATTGCAAACTCCCTGCAATTGTAAAAAAATCCGCTTTTATATGTTGCGCAAGATGTCGCAAAAATTATTGCTTTGTTTATTTCTACGATAATTACCACTGCGGTTTTTGTAAATAATTATTATATGAACAAAAATTGAATTTTTCCTCATCGACTTTGTTATTCTCATTAAAAACCCAATGTTCCTCCTTATATACTTTACAATGAAAAATAAAAAACCCACCGTTATGAGTTGTTTTATGGGGAAAAAAAGAAAATAATTTTAAAAGAATGAAAATAATTAAAAAAAAATGATGTAAATAAATTTTTAAAAATAATGTAGGGATGAGAAACTTTTTGAATGATTGTTGGGATAATAAAAAAAAAGAACAAAAAAAATAAGATCCGAATGAGGAATCGAAGCCGAGACCTCCGGCGCAAAAGACCGAGCCTTAACCGTCTAGACTAGACGGCGGCTCGATAAGTACCTGACATTTTAAACTCATAAGGCGCCTAAGAAACTTTAAATCGATTTTTCTCGGAATTTTACGAGTAATGCGTCCTACTACTTTAACCACGTGAGGTGCTAGGGGTCCTCTTTAACCATAAAAAAATTCGGCCAAATCCCCGACCCCACGGTCGTGCCGTCTCCTTGTGAGATGGGGTCGTCCATATATTACGTCATCGATTTTTGCTGATTTCCCCCCCCCCCCCTGCAATCATCCTATCCTTCCTATGGTCATTGTGTAATTATCGTTACCGTCATCCAATGACTAGACCCCCCCCCCTATTTTAAAATGACGTAATTTATGGACGGCCCCGATTAAGATCGAAAAATAAAAAAGGCGCATCCAATATGGCGGATCGAAATGCAAAAATTACTCGAAATCGGATGAAACGCTGTGCTCGGGGATTTTCGTGGTCGCTCATTACGAATATGAGATTGAAATTGAAAAATAAAAAATGGCGGATCCAATAAGTTGTGCAGATCGAGTGGCGGATCCGCCATTTTTAATTTTTTTTATTTCAACCTCAGATTCGTAATGAGCGATCTCGAAAACCCCCGAACACAGCGTTTCATTCGATTTCGAGTAATTTTTGCATTTCAATCCGCCATATTGGATCCGCCATTTTTTTTTCAATTTCAACCTCAGATTCATAATGAGCGACCTCGCAAACCCTTAAACATAAAATTTCGTGATTTTCTAATTTTCTGTTTGAAAATCGAGAAATATCACTCTTCGCTGGTACTTGAGAAATATCACTCTTCGCTGGTACTTGAGAAAACTCGATTTTCGTGAAAATTGACGGATCTTCGATTTTCTCGAAATAAACGGGGTTGCATCCCAAATAAAGAATGAAAGCAGCGATCTGAAATTTGGTGGAGTATTTCTACATACCTTTAACTAAAAAAAAAGCAAAAACCTTTGGTGCCGTTGAATTTGTTACAATGTTATTACATGATAAACAAAAAAGTGTAAAAAACGGGAATTTTACACACTTTTAAACAATAAGTTTTATGATGTTGAAAAAAAATTCAAAAAAATATCCAGGATAAACAGTTTTTTAGGAGGGAATCCAAGCTTTCCAACGATCTCAGTCTGGATGCTGTGCGATGATTTGGACCAGAGCTATGGCAGGTTAAAGTGGAAAAATGCATTTCTTCATTAAGCTGCGATAACTTGGCTAAAAAAAATCGCACAGAGGTTTGTAAAAAAGAAAATTGTAAGGGAAGGTACAAGCTTTTGAATGGTTGGAACAGATTTTTGAAAAAAAAAATTCTGTTCCCCGTGCACCTTGTCAAAATTGAGCAAATTTTTTGATTTTATGTTTTGTTTTGTTTAGCAACAAATATCTTTATAAAAAAAAAGACGATACATTTTTTTTATAATCAGATTATTAAAGTTAAAGGTTGACGCTACAAAATGCTTTCTTTAATTTTTTTTCGATCATTTTTCACTGAGTCACAGCCGTTTGAAAAAGGGGCTATTTTTTGTAGAAAAAAAGTGCTCCTGTAATTTTTGCGCTTAGTGTATATATAATATACTAGGCAAAAGAGTTAAAGAATATTGAAAAAGTCCGCCAATTTTAGGGTCATTTTCAAATAGCTGTACCTCCTCGAAAAACGGTCGTACAGCAAAAAAAAAGCAAAGTGAAGGTGTGAATCTCTAGTTTTGAGATCTTGAGCTCAAACATTTTTCGTATCAGCCAATTTTTAGGGGCCATCAAAAAACCAAAGTAAAAAAAATTCAAAATGTTTGCTTATCTTTCACAGTCTGCACGGACTTTAATAAATTTTTTTGAATGATCGGATTAAAAGGATCGTCTAGCTGGATTCTTCCCCTTTAATTTGCGCGGTAGGAGAGCTCTGTACGATTTTTTCTCGCTGAGTTATTGATGTTCAAAGCAAAAATGACACTTTTGACTTTGATGATTGATTACTCGGAGACTAATGGTCGCACAGAAAAAACCAGACGGTTTTGGAAACTGAAGTATTCTCTATAAGCTGCTTTTATCATTTTTTATCAAGTTTTTTGTTTATGCGGGAAAATTGATTTAAAAAAACGTGAAAAATGGCGTATTTACGAATATTCTTTTAACTAAGGATTATTTTTCCAATATCGAATAGATCAAAAAAAATTTCGGTTTTTTTATGACCTCAAAGTATCCTAAAAAAGCTCTTCAAAGTTTGAACCCCAGCGATTTTTTTTTCATTGTGTTCCGATTGATCGAAATTGTGGTTTTTGCCAAAAATCGATTAAAGGCTAAATCTACCACCTTTTATTCGTCTTTTGAGAATCACAATTTTTTTTGGCACTGATCCGAATTTCCGGTGCTAAAAAATGTTGATTGTTGAACAACGGGAACAAATTTTTGTTTAATGAAAAAAAATTAATTAAAAAAAGTATTTTTTACAAAAAAAATATTTAAAAAAAATAGAAAAAAAAATTGTTAGATTTTTTTTATAGCGCTGAACGTTTTTCATGATACGACGAGCGATTGGAGTTGTTGGAATTCACAGTTCTTTGAATGTATGCGTGTGGAACACACACACAAAGAAGCGTAAATCCAACCGAGCAACCTCTACGTGGTACGCTTTAGGTTACGCTAATGCCGGTGGTGAATAAAATGTTTATAAAAAAAATCTTGATCTAATGATCGTGGGACGTGTGCGTAGGGTGTCGAATCGTATCGTAGGGATGTAAATTGTACACACGCACACATTCAAAGAACTGTGAATTCCAACAACTCCAATCGCTCGTCGTATCATGAAAAACGTTCAGGGCTATAAAAAAAATCTAACAATTTTTTTCGATTGTTTAAATTAATTTTTTTAGTGAAAAAAAATTTTTTTATTTAATTGTTTTTTCTTCATTAAACAAAAATTTGTTCCCGTTATTCAACAATCAATATTTTTTAGCACCGGAAATTCGGATCAGTGCCAAAAAAAAATTGTGATTCTCAAAAGACGAATAAAAGGTGGTAGATTTAGCCTTTAATCGATTTTTGGCAAAAACCACAATTTCGATCATTCGGAAAACAATGAAAAGAAATCGCAGGGGTTTAAACTTTTGAGGGCTTTTTTAGGATACTTTGAGGTCATAAAAAAACCGAATTTTTTTTTTTGATCTATTCGATATTGGCAAAATAATCCTTAGTTAAAAGAATATTCGTAAATATGCCATTTTTCACGTTTTTTAAATCCATTTTCCCGCATAAAAAAATCGTGATAAAAAAATGATGAAAGCATCTTATAGAGAATATTTCAAAGTTTCCAAAACCTTCTAGTTTTTTTGTGCGACCATTAGTCTCCGAGTAATCAGTCATCAAAGTCAAAAGTGTCATTTTTGCTTTGAACATCGATAACTGAGCGAGAAAAAATCGTACAGAGCTCTCCCACCGCTCAAATTAAAGGGGACGAATCCAGCTAGACGATCCTTTTAATCCGATCCATTTAATCCGATCGTTCAAAAAAATTTATTAAAGTCCGTGCAGACTGTGAAATGTGAGCAAAAATTTTGAAATTTTTTATTACTTTGGTTTTTTGATGGGTACTAAAAATTGGCTGATGCGAAAAATGTTTGAGCTGAAGATCTCAAAACTAGAGATTCACCCCTTCAATTTTCTTTCTTTTATTTTACTGTACGACCATTTTTCGTGGAGTTACAGCTATTTGAAATCGACCCTAAAATTGGCAGACTTTTTCAATATCCTTTAATTCTTTTGCCTAGTGTACTTGTTTTCAACGGGAGAAAACTTTGAATAAACTTGACTTGCTACTACGAATGTTTTCTATATTTTATGTTGAATTGAACACAACGAATGCGCATAAAAGGACATTTTTCGGTACGATGTGTCCCGATGTTATAATCAATGGCATTCGATGCCGTCTTGATAACGATAGATTCAGTCAATGATTAATCCAGCAGTTAGCGATTTCAAAAAATGGCTTTTATAAATACCTAGTATTTATGAAAGGTAGACAAATGGGATCGCGCAAGTTTGGTAAATACACGGAGATAAAAATAATACATCTCGACTAAGATACGATCGAAATAATTGGTTATTCTCTCACGTGTTGCGGTTAAAGTTGCTAGTAGCTTATCATCTGCTTATCGAGCTAGAGACAGTGTCGTTTTGAACTTTGTGCAAGCACGTTCGCGAACCCTCTTCCACCATTAAACGTCGTTTTATGCCGAGGTTATCTCTCTTTCGTGACTTTTAGCCACGTTTTTATGTCTCCTGTTTGTTTAAACCCAGAGAGAGAGAGAGAGAGAGCGCGCTTCGGGAATGAAAATTTTCCGCGGTTAGAATTGAAAATACAAAATAATCAGATGTCCATCAAGTATTCCACTTGTACGAGTAAATTAATATTCAAATATTGAAGAATGCAGAATCATTGTTGAACAATGATCGCGTATGATTTAATCGGAAAAGCTAGTGCACTTTGGATGAGTTTCGTTCCACGTTGTGAATCAATATTCCGCACAGAGTCGTTGCAGAGGATAATCTTATCGATATCCTATCTTCGACAGAATCAAGATACGAAGCTACTTTTATCGATATGAAATTGATAAATGTTTTCACCGATACCGTCCCGGAACGCTAATCGATGCGAAAGATTTTTTTTAATTAACAGTGCCAGTATAACGGACGCTGATTTCAATCAATTTGGAGGAATGAAAACTTTAACGCGATGCTATATATAAGAATGCGAATGAGGCTAATAAATATTGATTTTGAGCGAGTAGAAAAGCCCTCATACTTAGGCTGACCTGTGCAAAGATATATCAATAATAGACTGTGCAAAATTGAGAAAACTTAAATTTTTCGTTATTACGGTTTAAGAATTATAGCCTTGATCCCCTTTGAAGAAAGTACCAATTCTACTACGAAATTAATTAGATTTTGAAAGTGATACCTTGCTCGAACTACGAATGAAAATTGAAGATGAGAAAATGTATGCTACGGAAAACTTTTGACCTATCAATTCTAAGCTTAGATACGTGGCAAATGAAAAATGTGCTGTAAGCCAAATATTTCGATCCATTATTCCAGATTGCTGTTCAATCGAACCTACATTAATTAATTCACACGTCGCGCAACACTCGAACGATTATTAACGAGAGAACCCTATTCACTTTTTTGTTCATTGCGATATGCTCGATATTGACAATCGAAGGGTGTCATAGGTCAAGCCCGATGTGATAACGTGAAAACTTCTCGAACACGCAGTCGACAACGCGCTCGTGACAACGACGTTCGCAGCGCTCAATTTTGTCATAACGATCCATTTACGGCATAATTATTGTACGCATTGAAAGTTCAAAATCGCGCTATTTGACGCACCTCGAAATTTTGCGCGAAACGTGCCAACCTTCAACTGCGTAAACTCCCCGACGTCCTTTGCGTTGCAATTTTCGTGAGTATCCTCTTTTAAAGAAATCCCAAATTCACTCGTTCACGAATAACTTGTCAACAAAATTCATCAAAACTAGCCTATCCAATAAGAATTTTTTTCTTTCCACAATCGTTCGTGTAAGCAGAACTCGAAATGTTGCCCTCTTTGGCTTTATTTTCTTCACATACACCCTCAAGTTCACATTTCCCGTACAACTCGTCAAAATATGATATCAGGCCATATGCGCTTACTTTTCTTTCTCATTGTAGTCACAGGGAAAAAAAACAACGTTGAGTCAACGTCTCATTAACGGAATTGCAACGATTTTTCTCGGGACAAGTCCCGAGACGGGAGTATGCACGAAAGTTCATTTAAGGTAGTTCCTCTGCGAAAATCTCAACCAAAAGTTTACATACCATGTTCATGTTTAAAAGATTGATAATTGGTTTAAATAGTAATAAATAAAATTAAAAACTACGCAATATTGACTCGGTACTAGTAGATAATACGATGGATATCATTTATTGCCGTAAAATATATTTTATATTGTGTTTTTGATCTACCATTGCCAGTAAACTTTTTGCTGGGACTGTCCAGACTTTGCCCCAATTGTTTTTTTCCCAGGCTTTGCCAGGCTTTGCCAGGCTTTGCCAGGCTTTGCACCAAAATTGTGAGGGCTTTTCATGGTTATATCTTGGAAACTAGATGGTGAATCATTCTCATTTTTTTTCACATTATTCGTGATATCTTACTCTAGCTTATCCTCGTTTTTTATCAATTTCTTAATTTTAGTTTTGACGGTAAAATTAATGATGCTCTGTTTGCCAATCATAACGCATTTGTTGCGTGTAAACCAAGCCAACTTTAAGTGTAAATATCTCAGGTTTGGGGTGGTCAAACTTATTCAAATTGCACAGATGTTTGGATAATGTATTGAATACCATATATGTCAAATTTCAACCATTTCTTAATTCAACTCTTCTGTGGAGGTACTACCTTAAACAAAATTGAACAACTTGTCCCGAGGCACCTCTCATCGTTGCGTACTATATATCGGCGTAACTTTTTTCTGTAGTATGATTAATTTGCAGGAGCGATGTCACGTACGTACGTAAAGAGACGACACTCGGATGTATCGCAATTTGAGTCTGTCGCGAGGATTGCGAGCCTGCCGATCGTGGAGAGTGGCATTCACATTGCCGGAAATGTCTACAACAAGATTAAGGTACCACCTTCAATTGAGCATTTTACTTCATTATTATCTCTTTTAAAACAAAGAGAGCTAAAAAATTATTAACTCTTAAAATGTGTACATTTTCAAATGGCATTGTGAAATTATTAACTCGTCATAAATTGCCTCACGCATAATGGTGTGAATTTTTACGTCTACATACATTTCTCGTCTAGAGGGATCGGGGCTCGAGACTTGTGCTAAAAATCAATCAATATTCAATCAAAGATCAACATTGACTGCAATAAGGTTATGCAACAAAAGGCAAAAGAGGGTTTGCCGTTATGCCTCAACAAGCCTCGTGTTATGTACATCATTTAATGTGCAATGCTCTTGCCTCTTTTCCCATCGCTCGATATTAATGAAAAGTGTTGAAAATGTTTATCTAAACATTGTCACAGCGTTCAAATTCGTTGATGAGTTGGAGTCTCGACACGGCCGAGCATTCTCTCGCGGTAGCAACAGAATCGGCTAGACCGGCGATCTTTGCTCTCGATCGACCGATTACGATGATTGATCAGTTAATTTGCCGTGGCATTGACATTGTTGAGCAAAGAGTACCCGCCGTTCATTTTCCTCCGCAACTCGTAAGTTTCCCTCCCAACCAAAGCAAAACTATACTTCTAGCATTTTCATTGCGTTTTCTCGTCCTTTGTTGAAGCTTTGCGCCGGCACACTGAGAAAAAAAAACAATTGAATTAAAAAAATATATTGATTGATCCAAATAAATGTCTGACCGCGGATTGCCACCGATATATGAGATTGTTACAATACTATAAAATGTTGGAAAATGTGATTGATGTGAATAACATATTATTTTATTTCAAAATCTCTTCTGTGCTCTGAATATCTACACTATCCATCAAATAAAATTATATTCTATTGAAATCATTCTATATACAATTCGTAGATATATGGATGAAATAATTAAGCGGTTGCTACATTTTTTATTTCGTACAAAAATGTAATCAATAGAATAAATTATTCCTTTACTACATCGAAACGAATATGCCATGAGACCTAACATTTTCGTACTCCGTACAATAGCAAAAATGCAATATCATGCAACTAGTATGAGATAGAGACATGCGTATATAATGATTGAAATATCAACAATATGGATCCGAAATAATGGTATTTTTTGCCACAAAGTACAGGTGTCATCTGTAGCAACGCATTTAGTCTCTGGTAGAAAAAAATATAATATTCGATGAAATAAATGTTCATTCCAATCAAAAGAATATATTTGTGAGTTCGAGAAGTCATGTTTTTAATATGATTCTATGTGCACTTGCTAACATTTCTTGATTGTTGGTTCAAATAAATGTATACCCACGAGAATTGCTAAAAAAAATTGAAAAATCGCATGCAGTTCTTTAAAATAGGATAGAATTATCACAATAAACTGTTTGATCGAATTTGTTTTATTTTAGAAATTGAAAGTTTTTCAATTTTTTTTAAATCATAAATAAAAAGTAAGCATTTGCATGATCATCCACGATAATAGTGGATGAGAATATCAAATATTCAACTAATAAGAACAGATACTACACTTTGATCTTAGCCACAGGCCAAGAAGCGATACTCTTTAGTGTTTCTCCGGCGTTTAAGTAGATTTTCGGTTCGCGCTACGCTTACGAGAAACGAGCGCACGCGCGGCTTCTAGCGGTTACTCCGAGAACTACGGGTTTCCTCACACCTATAATTTCGGCGGCGCTCGGCCATGATTTCGTTGAGTTTTTTCAACCAAATGCGCAAGAAACAAATTTTATTTTCGCATAATTTTTCAACCAATTCAGACATTTGCTTAATATTTTTCAATAAAAATAAAATATTTATATTTTAACGAATAATGTACTTGAAAATCAATATCAGATAAGGTGCAAAAAATAAACTAACATATTTCTTAATAGAAATTGTATCTGAATCAAACGAGCGAAATTCAATTTTTCTTGTGTACTCGCATGAACAATATTCATGTTATGAATTGAAACGCTTTTTTTATTCGTTGCAGAAAATGCATTCAAAACTATATAATTTGTTCGCGATAATTTTTTAGATATTTTCAATAATATATTGTTCTCGGCTAACAATATATTTTTTAAATGACATTTTTTTTAAATTTTATCATATTATTAAAGTCAATAGCGTTTTCTTTGGTCTCATAAATCCGATTATTTACACCAACAACTTTACAATTGAATCAACGAAATTTCATTCAATAACATCAATGATGTTGGATCAATGATTTCTTTTTCTCAGTGCATAAAGATCGCATTTTTCAATGTACATTTTATAGCGCGAGTATTTAATCTGCCGAGAAAACATTTAGGAATTTCTCCGAGTTAAGGACGCGGTCTATTAATAGTTAAATTGAATGGTTTTTTTTGCAAAGTGCTTGGAATTTTACACTCGAGTGGAAAGAACATTGGTCTTAATTTAAAGCGGTATTTTTTAGCAGACACACGCGGTCATAAGATTTTGATGTCAATTTGTTTTGTTTGTTTTCTTTCCAAGAACTGCTGCCTGTATCCATTTTGGGCAATTTTCACGATATTCAGATGTTGCAAGACTCTATTGTATTTTTCGACTAACCGTTCTTATCAACAAAAGTCTTGTAAACGTTCGAAAATGGAGCTGTTATTACGCTTACTTTATTTAGCTGTATTCGAACACCCGAGAATTCCTCAACAAGAAATTTGTGAGACCTGTGCTGAGACGAGCAGGTAGTGTCACACAGATTGGTAGCCAAGTGGCGGATGCAGCAGCCGATCGTCTCGATGGTGCACTAACCGTCGTGGATGAATACATCGACCATTATTTGCCAGCTGATCCAGCGGATAAAGCTACCGAAGGTAACAAATCTGAGCACAGTTTTATCCTCTCTTTTTTTGTCCTCAAAGAAAATCGAACAAATGGCACGCTTTTTAAAAATAGTCCATTATTGTTTAACAGTAACTTACCAACTAAATCCGATATGCTTCGGTATTCTGTTAATTTTTTTCACAATATGCATAATTGGCAGTAACTACTTCCAATCATTGAATCAATAACCGGAGTAGTGAGCAACGATCTTCGTTGCGTTTAATTACACGTACGGTGCATGCGGACAACGACGATGACGTCAAGCGTAAACTAATCACGTTCACACAGGCTATAAAATCACCAATACTTGGAATTTTGGTAAAAAGCTTTCCAATCATATTCTTAAGATGTTAGGTTCTAACATTTAATAAAGTAAAAGCGGAAGAAAAAAGTCAACTGTTTTGAAAGTTTTAAAGATGTTTGCCCACTGAAACGTCTCAATAAAATATTACAAAGCAAGTCGGTATAGTAAGATTATTATTGACAAGTCCGTTGGACTTGTTTGATTGTTTAAAAAACAAAGTGAAAGAAAGTGACTTTTCAGCAGCGACGTAACATGCTTTTACTGGACACACTGCCAATACAATTTTGCCACAAATCCTGAATTGCATGCGCATCTTATTCAACTTTCTGCATCGAATGGCTGGCTAATAAGATAACGCCTCTCATTGTTCGAAGATGCAAGTCCAATGGAGACAGTTAGTAAAACTGCTCGGACGATAAAGCACGGTGCTCGTTTCTCAAGAAAACTTCAAAGAAGAATAACACGTCGCACCCTCGCAGAGGCGCGTGCCCTCAAAGAGCAGGGAACCGAGTGCATTCATGTTCTTCTATACGTCGTTGAATTAGTTAGTATTTGCGACGATCTCGTAGAATTACTATATCATCCGAGGTAATGTTTCGAGATGTCTTGCAAAGAAATTCGAAACAGAAAAGCAAAAGAAAGCAAGTCTGTAAACGTTGTCAAACGACTCCCTTGATATACCGACGAGAGGACTGATTTTAGATCGCCACGGATCCGAAATTGGCTCTGGAAAAAAGTAAAGAACTTTGGGCCGCTCTGAGTCTGGCGGAACCGGAGAATCAGGCACGACCAGCAACATTGGAACAACTTCTCGTTCTACTGACACGCGAATCGGCACGTCGAGTAGTTCATCTCGTAAATGGCACTGCGAGCCTAGCTGCTCGCTTTCCACGGCGTCTTGGTAGGGCTCTCCTCGCCGTTTCTTATCAACTGCTCACCATCGCGGATGCGACCATCAAGGTCTCGACAATATTCTCTTTGTAATATTCGCGTAAACCTCTTCGACTCACAGCCCGCGTATGCCCCCCCCCCCCGTTGCAACCTTTTACAACGAACTATATTTTTTTTCAATTCGCCTATGCGTAAACGCGAGACTTCACTGCGGATATTTCGCCCAAGCTTCCTCATTTTTGTATATTCCTCTTCTTTATTCCGAATTCACTTACAGATGACATCAATGGTCGAGTCGAAGGGTGACGAGGTGAAAGCACGCGAATCCATCTTACAAGCTGCCGTACAGCGGCTCACTTGTACTACAAATATTTCATTGGCAAGTATTATTCCGTTTGCATCGAATCCAGCATACGACAAGTACGGGCTCAAAGCTTTTGCTAATTTTCACGCCAGAGGGAATATGCTCATCTACTTTTTCATTATGACAATTGGCCAACGAACGATATCTTATACATATTTGAGTCCTCGCTCTCTACAACGCCTATAAATTCAAATACACAAGGCGTTTGTATCATTGCCTACTACCTATCGATAATCATTAGCGGCAAATGTACTAACACAGACTCGACACTTGTCGCGAGAGGGTGAGAGAGAGAGGGAGAGAGAGAGAGGGAGAGAGAGAGAGAGAGAGAGAGAGAGAGAGAGAGAGAGAGAGAGAGAGTTGCCTATTAAAGCATTCGCTGTGTAGAATAATTTTTTCTAAAGAAACGAGAATCGTTGGTTTGGGGAATGCCATTGAACAAGCTAATATCTTGTGACCAATGAAATTTATTTTCTAACTGTAAGGATCAATAACAACATCTACAGACATTACTTTGTTTTATTTCACCTATGTCATAGGAGCGAATGGCAGCTTTCGTAGCGGGACGTCCCGACACTCTCAACACTTCAAACGTAACACGAAATCGCAAACGTATCAATAACCATCACGTCGCAGTCCCATCGAACCGCCCACTAAATGGAATCGAATAATCTATAAATAAAATATTTTTTAATTTCTCGGTGCTTTTTAATCGCTTCCACCGGAAACCTATAGCCGGACAAAAAATCATGTTTTTCGTTGTTTGGAAGCGAAACAAGAGAAATGACGACGCTTGCAAGGCCCCTGCTTATGGATACGTGATCGACAGTGTGTGTGTGTGTGTGTGTGTGCGCGTGCGCGCGCGTGTGTGTGTGTTGTCGTTGATCATTGGTCCCCCCATGTCACTCTGGTTGTTTAAAACATTCCACGTCTTAACTTGATGATCTTTGTTCTATGGAATCTCGAGGCAGATATACATCCCACGGTATAAATGATCACAATTCGTAGCTCTTATAATCTCTCATAGGCTCCCTTATCTCTAAGAAAACTTTGTACTCTATCGAGATATGGGTGGCACTTGTAAAAAATTGTACGTACTTGCCGCAAGAACGATCTACGTTTGAATAAAGGGCCATTTGCTATGTCTCTCTGCGTGTTTGTTTGTGGATATATCAGGGTCGAATGACCCCCCGTGAGGGGAGAATCTTCCAATTTTCGCAAGCCCCTCTCCTTCTCCCTCCGTTACTCGTTGCCAAAGAGCAGTTTTACAGCGAAACACAAATACAGATAAGCACGCGACAAATCTCATTATTATTTCTACAATCGTTAAACCGAAATAACCTCTACGAGATTTCGACTACGCGAATTCTCTTGCAAGGTCGCGTTGAGCTTGATATTATTCCTCGTTAGTTCCGCTTCGATGCGCAAGGTGCCAAGAGCATATGCTCGACTTTCTGGATATCTTTTAACTCGGCGTAATAATCAACGCTCAGCTGAATTGGCGTTTGACTATACTGGCCTTGAATTTCTATCGTGCAGCATTGTACACTTGCCGAGATTGAGCTTGAATTTACAATCATATTAACCCTGCACAAAGATATTAACGATTCAACTTGAATCGACTCTTCCGGATGTCCGCATGCGAACTACGAATAACGTCGTTTCGATTCGATCTCACTTTTTCTTTCTCTTTTCGTCAGAATTGAAAATAAAATGAAGTAATTGTGTGCCGCCCTAGGTTAGCCCAGCTATCAACTCTCGCGTGTACAGCGTGATGAGTTACTCGTTAACGCGAAAGAGATAACAAGAAACGATTTTTTTCTACTCCCATTGATAGCGTCAATATAAAAATATCAACTGTTTTCTTTGGCCCGTTCTACGCCGCATCGTGTGGTAACGACAAATGGACCCCTGTAAGGTACGTGCGGGTAATAAGGCCTATCTAAGGGATATTTGAAATCAAATGAAAAATATCCAATTTAATCGACATATTTTATTTATAATCATTATTCAATTTCAGTTTCTACAAAATATAAACGAAAAATGGTAACTTGTACCATCAACAAAAGCAAAATTAAACATTTTTTAAAACCTTGATAGTAGGCTTTATTTAACTATGGTAGGATAATAAGGCCTACGACTTTAACATACTTAAATAATCAAACTATACGTAATATATTTGGTATTTGAGATCAATAATTCTCTACAGCTTTGTATGAACTCAAAGTTTCCTGACCACAACACTCGTTTTCGAGGCATCGGGATCGAAGCGCTAAGAATAACGATCAATTAATTAACAATAAATATGCGTACTAAGTTACATTCGTAACATCTTAAAAGTGATGTAAAATACATTATAAAACAAACAAACTTTGCTACAAGAAGTAGGAGGATTATAAGACCTATGGTTAAATTTAGTAGGCCTTAAGGTAGTACTAGCGAATTGACTAGACAGCAGAAAATCTATAAATTATCGAATCTAAAAAAACCAAAACATAATGTATTTGGGTATAATAATAAACATAATACAGAAAATAATTATTTCAGAAGTGCATGTGATAACTGTTTGCATTATAGTTTGGTAAGTGAAGTAAAATCGCAATCAGATTTGACTTGAGTTGTCACAGGCCGCCATTTCATAATTCTGGCAATATGCGTGGCAACGCTGTATTCAGGTGCTTTCGATACATGTCAAGCATGTGTTTGTTTACCGTATGTGTAATCGTGTATTGTAGTGTATGTGTAATGCGCATATTGTAACAAGAGAGATGGCTCTGATCTAATCGGGAACCATTATTATTTCCGTTTCAAGGTTCGATCCGCACGGATTCCCTATATGTTGCGGGTTAAATGCATTGATTTCGTGAATTAAGGATGTATGGCAACTAAGTTATTTACTACTGTTCGAATTGAAACTCACTGATATTGTAAAGGAAAATATCGAGAACTTTTTGAGATTAAAAAAACAAAATTTGCCCACGTGAATGCTGAGATAAACGAATTCAAAGTTGGGTCATTTAACACGGGGAACATAGGACTGTACGTCCAAAATTCCCTTTACATTGGCAAAAAAGGTATTTCCGGAGTACTCTTTTGTAAAAAAAACTTTTGTGCGGTATCGCTGTAATGTGCATGATACGTTAAAAAAAAATCGACATGTGCCCATATATTTTGCGCGATATTGCGAGTTAAATGGGACCGTTTTCGTATTTCTTTAGCTCGTATGTCGTAACCACGACAACGTCAGGGAAAAGGTACATCAAATCAGCAACTAAATTTGCAGTTAAAAATTGAAAATTCTTCTTTCTGTACCGCATGTTTTACTTTGAGCTGTGGTAAATCTCCTTTTTAGCTTCAATGAATACTACAATTATTTTAATTAGTCTTTAAATGCGATTTTTGCAAATTGCATAATCAGTTCTGTAACGACTCTGCAGTAGCTGCCATACATCCTTATTTACTATTGTATTTAGCCGGTAAGGCCTGCAGAGTTTTCGCGAACGTCGTTTTTTATGTCTCTACTACAGCATTCAAAAAAATCAATGTTTTTCTAATGAGGAGGTTTGTGCACGTACTACCTTAATAACCGCCGACCACGTATGTAAGAAAAATAAAATAAGAAATATTTGGAACACGATACGTTATTCAAATATTTACGATCATCAAAGCCTGAATTAAGGTAGTTCTGTAGTTTTGGTCAAATCTTAGGAATTGGCTGAAATCGAAGTATGGTGTAGATATGACCTTCATGGACTGATGCCTAAAAATTCAATTCGATTCATCGTTTAGTTCATTAGATAATTGCAATTGAATATGGGTATTTTTGTACGTGATCCCTATACCTAACACGTAAACCGATAGGAGTTTGCTCGCATTTCTCGATATAGGTTCTAAACGGATCTTAAGATTTAAAAATAAAAAAACACGTGTACACAGTACAGTTGCGGGATTGATTTTTTTAAAATGACAAACTTTGACCGTTTAGTTTCGGAGATATCGACTTATGAAAACTGGGGATGTTATTCCACACCGAAGTCGGGCCCAACCATCTGTAACAGAATGGCAATAGTGTACGCTGCAGCCAGCTGATCGGCGCGTGGTCTGGAAACTCGAAGCGTGTTTTTTTCCCGTGTTCTAGTAATTCTGAGACGGATGTGAAATAAATTTATTCTGCAAACAAATTTAATTTGTTCAATTTATGCACGTATTTGTATTTGTTACAGCGAATACAATTTAAACTGTCGGCAAGATGTTATAAATCCACGATCCGACGTCCTTCGACAGCGAATTTTTGTTACTGATCGTTGAGGTTATGGTTATTCTCATCGCGTTTAGCCGCTTTTGCTTGACACATGGCTGCCACAGCTTTCAGTCTTTTAGCAAGCGCCTATTTTCTTGCAAACTTTCCTTTGTATCGCATTTGGGTTGACATTTTCACGCTTTTTTTATTTACATAAAATATTTCGCGAAAGTCGGATCGTAGGAAGCTCAACGCTATGACTGCAGGAAAATCGTGCTGTTGCCACGATTACAGCGCCGCTCTCCATGCGCGTATGAGACCTATCTATGCATGAAGTGCAAATGTGTGGGACATATAGAGGGTACGATTTATTCGGACCGATTTTTATTATTGATGCTGCGCGGCCGTGTCTCATGATGGATGCAACACTAGCGGCGGGGAGCGGGATATGGCGCCTCCATAAACTGGTAGCGATATATTCGTGCAAGAGACATCTGGAAATGTGGCCTTGAGCGTGAGCGGGTATTTTAAATACGATTTTCGTTACTTAGGCCTTATTAGCCGTGGGCCGTATTATCCGCAGGAACCTTACTCGCCAATCGAATACATATTTTAAATGCGCTTATTGCTTGTCAAAGAAATGTCACATTGATACGAGTTAAATAAATATATGATTGGAAGAATTTAGCCATCGCGTGATTGCGCGTGAAACCGTGTCGATTTTTGAGCGTGAGGAAAGAGAGCATTTTTTTTAATTTGACTGTTTTATTAAGCCCTAGTAAACTATGGGGTTAAAGACATAATTATAAAATTGATGAGTCGCGTAGACATTATGCTAAGCTATTTCAGCAACCACAAAACTATAAAACTACAACGTCGGTGTTGCATCATTAAGATTTTAACACAGAGTAAGTACAGACGTATTGCCGCGGGGATAATTACCTACAATTGTAGTATGGATATAAACTACGAATAATATAAAATAATAAAAATTATATAAAAGAGTTACAACAGATCAAAACGAGATTACAACGTCGATACATTGTACTTGATAATGTACTAAAAGATCGTATCACGAGATATTATTAACAAAATAACCCAGATAGACGGATGTACCTCATATTGGCATCATATGTACATCATCACTGCGGCATAGAAAGTCTCACAGCTGTGTATTCCTCATGATTGCTCCCGTTGAAGACATATTTGCATCACATGACGATTCACAATAATACATCCAAATGAAGCAAAGTTGTTCTCGCGTGAATATGCATGCACCCAAATAGACGGATGTACCTCATATTGGCATCATATGTACATCATCACTGCGGCATAGAAAGTCTCACAGCTGTGTAGCCCTAATGAGTGCTCCCGTTGAAGTCATATTTGCATCACACCATGATTCACAATAATACATCCAAATGCAGCAAAGTTGTTCTCACGCGAATATGCATGCAGTGAATTCATCAGACTAGCAAATTTGGCTCACGAATATCTAGCAATAAGTGAGTGCATATGGGGCTCATATGGGTGTCACGGCGTGAAGAAACTGTAGTGCTCATACGGAGCTCATATTAGCGACATGGCGTGACGGAACTATGCTGTGCTCATACGGAGCTCATATTACCGGCATGGCGTGACGTAACTATGCTGTGCTCATATGGAGCTCATATGAGTGTCATAGCGTGAAAAATGAAAAAAAAAACAAAAATATTGATTAAAAAAATCTGGAAGGATTTTTATATCCCCATACGCTTTATTTATGTTCCGGCCTACATGATAAATGGATTAAAACGTATTCTGCCTAGTTAAATTTTGTACCTACCTACGGTTTGAACCACGTCTTCTAATTCGAGAGCTGAGCGCGCTACCTACCTAGCCATTCTAACACTTGTGCAAATTTTCTTTGTGTCTGCCTATTTGTATTATTCTGGATTTGGATGCATATCGCCGTCATATTGCGCTCATCGAATGTATCACTTACAACGAGAAGGCAAAGCCTGGATGTCGCGAATTGGGTTCTCCTTTCGCGTGGTGAAAGTTGAAGATCTCCGAATTAACGTCGTTTTTGATTTTTGTTCCAATAGGCCGTAGTTGCTGAGATATCGCGATTTGAAAATTTGGGAGTTTCGGCTCGCGCGTAAAGTACGTTTAGCGTTGACGCTTGAGACAAGAGCGGCCGTAGCTAATACGGTAAGACGACGGACTGACACTCTGAAAGTTCACGGTTCGCGTCCCCATGCTTTTTTTTAATTCAATTTTTATTTTTATTTTATAATCTCTCATAAGACTTTGCATGTGCAGGTAAAGAAGTCAATTCGAAAATATGTATTACTAGTTTTATTTATCTATTATATTAAAATAATTAATCCAATAATGAAGTCACATAGCAAAATAATATTGTATAACAAATTATTAATCTATTAATCACGTCACAATGAGAAAGCAAAATAATATGGTGTAAAAAATAAATAATTAATCTAATTCGCACTTGCAAATTTCGCGGCAGGTAATTATTCTGATTCTTCTTCTATCAGATCAGTATGTTGACAAATTGGAGGGTGGAAACCATCGTAAAAGCAAGGGAAGCACAAATGCTTACGACACCACGAACATAAAATGAACGCAATACCACCGCAACCATATTTAACCTTGCGGATTCTATCAGGAAAGCATATTTGAAGATATATATCTTCAAATATTCACTTTCCTGTGAATTAGATCAATTATTTATTTTTATGCCATATTATTTTGCTTTGTAATTGTGACTTGATTATTAGATTAATTATTTGTTATACAATATTATTTTGCTATGTAATTGTGACTTCATTATTGGATTAATTATTTTAATATAATAGATAAATAAAACTAGTAATACATATTTTCGAATTTTCTTATTTACCTGCACATGCAGTCTTTTGAGAGATTATGAAATTTAAAAAAAATTGAATTAAAAAAAAGCATGGGGACGCGAACCGTGAACTTTCAGAGTGCCGGATTTTTTTTCCATTAAGTTTATTATTGTTCATATTTGCCTTACATTTTTTTTGGTTTCTGCGTACATAAAACTTAAAAAATAAACGCATATTAGCTAATATCGGTGTTGTGAGCTTTGGGCCATTTTCACGGCGTGACTGTAAGCTCCAAATGATTCTCTATTTTTATTATTTTATAGTTTGGCGCTGAATGATTGTTTTTGGAAGCGGGAACTGCTGGAATACTATTATTATTATTTTTGCGTGGAAAATGAGGGGTTTGCTGATGGCTAAATTAATTTAAAAAACCACGCCGGTTATGTTCTTATGATACGAAAATACAAAAATATATCGCTGTGTCAAATGATAAGAATTACAATATTTTCTCTTAGTCTAGGATTGTAACAAAAAATTTTAGTTCTTGGTTTTGCTTAAATTCTATTCTTAGAGATATAAGTACGTTTTGTTTTTATTTTTATTAGCGATATTAAAGTATAAGTTTAGGACTTGAGGTCTAGTATCTTCGTCTTCTATGAGTTTTTCTATGGGGGGGGGGGGGGGGGGTGGTCCCTCTAGAGCTAATCTGGTTCGACGTGTTTCAATGTGTGTGGCGGTCGGGTCGAGCCAGAAATATTTTTCATCGTCTAGACGATGCGGGTCTAATTTATCAATCAATGGGATTGCAGTATTATATAAAATGTTTTCGTTTCTGTCTGCCATCTGAGCGTAGTTATTTGGCAATTTTGTATTAGCCTCGTGCCTTCTCCAGTGCATAATTATCGGGATGTTGTTGCCGTCTTGTATTATGCCGGCCCTATCATGTGACACAAAGGATTGCGGTTGTATATATCCCGTCGCGGCAGTAAGGGCTGAAAGAATAGGATCCGGATAGCTAAATGTTTTAATAATATTGTTGGTTGAATCTGCGGTGCTGGCATAATAGTTGCGTGCTAATTTTATTATGAAGTTATCAATCCTACTGATATTCGCTTCGTCGTAGATGGCTTGGTTTTTTGTTCTGTGTTGGTAGAACGACTCTGGGGAGCGGTGTTTAAATAGGGCAGTTCGGAGACATAGTCTTTCAAACCTCCTTGGGGTTTCTGCTTGGGCTGCCCCGAGATTCCATAGGATGGGCGCCGCATAAGTGAGTATGGGACGGATGAGTATTTGGTAAACTATTATTTTTGTTTTGGGTGAGACATGTTTATTATACAATAATTTTTTTAGGGAGTGGTATCTTCGTCTGGCTTTATCGATTTGATTTTTTTTATGTTTATGGCCTCGCATCAGATTATCTATGTTTATGCCTAAATATTTTACAATATTCTTTGTGGGTATCTGCACTGGATTTCGGGTTTCAGGATTATGGGTATTTATATTAAACTGGTATTTCTGAGTACGATTTTCTTTAGATAGATAACAATTAAGTCGCCTAAACAGTATTGCCTCCCATTTAGAAGGTCTTGACTCTTAGATTCCATATGGCATAAAAGTTATTTATTTTGTTAACTGTATCCTCGAGTTTATCTCTTTTTTCGTTATTTTTTTGCCTGTTATGTAGATTATGAGGTCATCAGCGTAAGCTATGGAGTGTGTTTGATTGTTTTCATTTAAATGGAAAGAATTTAGAACATCGGCCGTGTAAATGTTGATGAGGAGAGGTGAGGTAACTGTACCTTGTTGAAGTCCGTTTAGTATTAGGAAATTTTTTGTTGAGGTGTTCTGTCCGTCCCATACTGTAAATTTTCTATCGTGTGTCATATCCCATATTAGTCTACTAAGGTGTGTAGGGAATTCTTTTTTTGTAATTTATAAGCTAGGCCATCCAACCAGACGAAATCGAATGCTTTTTCGAGATCGATGAGTACCGCCCCCACGGAGAGGCCTGAGGGGAGATAAGAATTTACGTCCGCAAATAATTTATTTATTGCGTGGGTTGTGGAATGATTGTTGCGAAATCTGAATTGGTTATCAGGTATGATTGAACGATCTGTACAGTGCTTTAAAATGGATTTCTGAATTATTATTTCGTAGACTTTACTGAGCGCGGGAGTGAGACTTATTGGTCTGTAACTCGCGGGGTCGTGTGGGTCTTTTTTTGTTTGTATACCGGGTAAACATTCGAGGACTTCCAAGACAACGGGAAATATTGACGATTTAGCGAATTATTGAAAATAACCGTCAAATCTTTAATAATTTTGTCTGGTAGATATTTTAGTACGATCGGGGGGATGTTGTCCGGTCCCGACGAGGAATTCTTCGGTAATTTACCTAAGATTTTGTTAACTTGGGGTATGGTGGCGAAATAATCTTGATTGCATAGTGGGGAGTATGCTTTATTACCGGGACTGAAGATGGTGAGAGTTTCGTTGTTGTGTCTATATTCATTGAATTGAGTTTTAAAGATTTCAATTTTATTGTCTATTATTTCTCTGAGTCGGGTGTTATTATTCAAGTGTCTTGGGGAATTAATTCTTTCATAATGGGCACCAATGATGTTTAGTATGTCTGTCGGGTCCGTGATTATGTGTTTGTCATTATCTGACGGGGTGTTTTGAATATTTATGTTGGCTCGTTGTAGAATGTTGTTGTTTTCGTTTATATGCATTGATTGTAATTTGTTGGGGGATTTGGCTTGAAAAACGCTATTTATTATTGGGAAAAATTTGTTGGGGTTGCGGTGATCTATTTTCTTATAGATTTTAGTCCAATGTTGCTCGATACTGATTTTAAACTGCTCCTGGAGGAGTTTTTTCGCATTTTCAATTAAAGATAAAGAAATTTTATTGTTCTAGTTAGGGGAGCTGTACCCTGCGGATCGGTTCTTTTATTTTTGCGTAGTGCTGTGAGGAGCTTCTGTAATTTGCGAATCGTCCTATTAACATAGATATTTGTATTGTTAATTGGTTTGTGTTTGGGCACGTGTGTGCTTATTGCGTTATTTATATGTTTAGTAATATTGTCTAAATAGTGGTTTATTTCGACTATTGTTAAATTAGAGTTGTCTGGGGGGGGGGGGGAGACCGTGTATGCGGCGTCGAGAGCATCAGTAAATCTATCCCAGTTTGTATTTTTATAAAGAAATTTCCGTGCCGCTAGAGCGTTGGCGGACAACGATATAGGACTGTCAAATTCCAATTGGAAAAATAGCGCTTTGTGGTCACTATCGTAGTAAATGGTTTGGATTTTTTGATTGAATAGATTTGTGATTTTTGTTGGGATATCAGTTATACATAGATTTATTGCTGTCTCCGCTGGGACATAGGTGTATGTGGATGGGGGTACGATTTTAGCTCTAACAAGGAAACGTTGCGAGGTCGATGTCTTCGATTTCGATTAAATTTGGCATGCTTGTAGAATGGGTAAAAATAGGCGACACGTATTTTTTTATATCGGCGGAACCCGATTTTTAAGGGTTGAAAAGCACCCTCGAAAATTGGGGTGTTTTTCGTTTTTCGTCGATAACGTTTTAACGGTATGAGATATGAAAAAACTTCAAATTGCAACAATGTTTATTTTTTCGTGTACTATACATTGGAGATGAGAACGATGCAGATAATAACAAATTTCATATTGTTTATTGCAAAAATGCAATTTTTTCAACCGTATCTCTGAGAATTTTTTCTTTTTCCGATATCTCACAATTAAGGGGTTGAAACTGTCCGTCGATTTTTTTGCCGAGAGCATCGTATAATCAGCTAGCCTTTTGGCATTTCGGTCTAAATTCACATCAATATATGTTCGTGTTATGACGTAATTGCATGTTTGTAACATTCCAGCCCCCCCCCCCAACGGTCCGCCTCTCGAAAGGCAAACGTCCAAAGTTCTTACCGTGCGGCATGGACGAAAATTTGTAGAAACAAAAATGGGTTACAAAGAAAGTACAATCAGTCAAAATAGTCGATACACATTTTCTCGTTTTGGAAATAAAAATGAAGTTCAAAGGGAAAAAATGTTGGATTCTTCGACTACTAGACGTTCATGATGATAATGATGAGTACAGCAACAAATGGCGTGTTGTTTATTGCAATAATTCGTGAATTACTTGTGAAAAATTACTCTTCAGTTCCCCACTCATATGGGCAGAGGCAAGGCTCGCAATCACGGACTGCCTTCGTGCTTCGAAAAGCAGCTGGATTACAATTGTATATTTACGAAGAAATTCCACTCCGCTCACTGTATCGAAGGCATCATCTGCAGAGATTACAGCGTTTTTGGGTTGCGCTGCAACTCATGAACAGAATGATGCAAACATTTTTATCAGCTTATAACGCAGCATAATTTAATCTTTATCTTCAACTTTAATTTCACAAACAGCAAAACCAATGAACGAAAGAAATAAATCTTCGCAAAGAGCGACTACGGTGCAAAGAGCGGTCATCATGATAACCTTGAAATCGCCTTATTAAAGATTAATAGCAGTTCTGGTAATAGCGTGTGTCGACGTAATTTTTTCGCGTGTATTTATCAATTGGGTTTCAAGCCATATAAATTCACCAACGATCAATATTGCTGCAGTTACGACGGAGAAGCCAGCCATACATTTTGAATTCGAAATACAAATAAAAATATACGTTAATCCGGTGAATGTTATTCAACTTCTATCCATAGCGATAAGTGCTATGAATTTGCCTCGCACTCCAATCACCGAACAGGAAAAACAGTTCAGTAAGGATCTAGAAAACATGATCATTGGAGCGATGGATCAACCCATGAAAATGGAAGTCGAAACTGGTTCGGATTTTCTGTCACCAAATGAAATTCATGAAGCAGCCGCAATAGAAGATGACAGTGAAGGAGATTCGCACGGACAAGAATACCTAGATCCAAAAATTGATGAAAATGTATGTACCCAAGATATAGAAGAATTGAGTTACGAATACAAGACAAGAGCTGTAGATTACTGGAGATCCGGGGCAAATGGGAATATAAAGTTACAATCTGTTCAAACGAAATTCAAAAAGGTGAAATCAGAGCCGCAGTTGCGCCGGTAGGCCCACAGTATAAATAAGGGTGGCACCTACAAAGAAAAGTTAACAAAGATAGCTCACTACACGTTAAACAATTTTAATGATGCTTTGGACAAAAGGCTGCCTGTCCATGATATAGATCTTCGACGATGGGCCTAACGTGCACGAGAAATTGTAGAAATACCAGCCGTAAATTTCCAAGCACCCGCTTCTTGGCTAAGGACATTCAAAAACCAACATGGAATTGTGTCACGGAAGATTACTAAATATGTAACAAAACAACAGGTATTAAACGCTGATACACTTCAAAACAAAGCTATCGAATTTATAAAAGTGGTGAAAGTCAACATAGCCAACGTTGGGGCTGAAAACACATTTAATTCTGATCAGAGTGGATTCAATTTAGAGCTACATACAGGCCGCACATTGGCGAAAGAAGGGCAGAAATCCGTTGAGACAGTCGTGCAATCGAAAACATCAACAACACACAGTTATACTATACAGCCTTAGGTTTCTGTGAGCGGCAAGCTTTTGGCACCTATGTTGATCTTTTAAACGAACCTACTGGCAAATTTGGTCCTCGGGTGGAACAAACTATGTTCAGAGCCGAAAATATATTTCTATTGGCTTCGAAATCTGAAAAATTGACGACTAATCATTTCAAGCGATGGTTCCAAGAAGTATATATTCCCAATACGGGTCCAAAATCGGTAATACTTCTGGATTCTTGGAGCGGTTAATGTCCAACTGCATTTAAAGAAATGGATATGCAAGGGAAAGATATTAAGACGGAATGACACCTCATCGCGGTCGGTATGGTAGAGCAATTGTAGATACCCAAAAATCTCTGAAACGGCTCTTCAGATCCCGTCGAAACTTTGCCAAACGACGTCAAATGGATAGACGAACAGCTGTCTGCCCCTCAAATTTTCTGAATTTGAGAAAAAAACCGTAGATTGGCTTATGATAACCCGATCTACGTTTTTTTCTCAAATTCAGAAAATTTGAGGGGCAGACAGCTGTTCGTCTATCTATTTGACGTCGTTTGGCAAAGTTTCGACGGGATCTGAAGAGCCGTTTCAGAGATTTTTGGGTATCTACAATTGCTCTACCATACCGACCGCGATGAGGTGTCATTCCGTCTTAAAGTTTTAACCACTCCAGCAGGTAAATATATTGCACCAGTTTCATTAGTCCTGTAGACAATTAGTCTATATAATAATTAGTAATTCCTGCAGGAATGACTGGAATGATACAGCCCTTTGATGTTTATGGCTTCCGTGTATGGAAAAACTTCGTCAAACACTTTTCTGACGCAGTAATATTATACAATTACGACGTCAATCTGCATTTGAGAGAAAATATTGTTAAATTATAATCTCTTACACACAACCAGTTTTCTTCTCCACGGTTAACAAACCTTTTCAAATATGCGTGGTACAAAAGCGGGTACGAAGAAGAAAGACCACCAAACTTCGAAAATCCGGTAGAATTGTGCTGTTCACAAAATGTACCGACATGCGATATATGCGGCGAAGCAGCTATTATCACTTGTGCGTGGTGTAAGAAATCTCTTTGTTTCAAACACTTTTATCATGACTATCATTATTGTAATAAATATAATCCATGAAAAACATAGCGTTGAAACGTTTCCTAAATGAGTAAGCGCGAGAACACTTTTCCGATTGTGTTGTAATCTCCAAAGGCTGTACGTGGCGGTGGACAATTTCTTCGTAAATATACAATTGTAATCCAGTTGCTTCCCGAAGCCCGAAGTCAGTCCGTGATTGCGATCCTTGCCTCCGCCCATATTAGTGGAAAACTGAAGAGTGATTTTTCACAAGCAATTCACGAATTATTG
Organism: Ophion slaviceki; assembly: GCA_944452715.1. Lineage (NCBI taxonomy): Eukaryota > Metazoa > Arthropoda > Insecta > Hymenoptera > Ichneumonidae > Ophion > Ophion slaviceki. The sequence continues at coordinate 51,102,587 of OX101786.1, forward strand.
CAACAAACAACACGCCATTTATTGCTGTACTCATCATGAACGTCTAGTAGTCGAAGAATGCAACATTTTTTCCTTTCGAACTTTATTTTTATTTCGACCCGTTCACGGGCTATAGAAAGAACGAAGTTTTTAAGAGTGCGTTGACCCCTTAAGAGTGTCATTCCGCCAAAACTAGAAACTGTGTATCGACTATTTTTACTGATTGTACTTTCTTTGTAACCCATTTTTATTTCTACAAATTTTGGTCCATGCCGCACGGTAAGAACTTTGAACGTTTGCCTTTCGAGAGGGGGACCGATGGGGAGGGGGGTTGGAATGTTACAAATATGCAATTGCGTCATAACACGAACATATATTGACGTGAATTTAGACCGAAATGCCAAAAGGCTAGCTGATAATACGATGCTCTCGGCAAAAAAATCGACGGTCAGTTTCAACCCCTTAATTGTGAGATAGCGGAAAAAGGAAAAATCCGTATCCGCACTTTTCCATTCTCTACATGTATGAAAATTTACATGCCAATCGATTAAAAATTCTCGGAGATACGGTTTAAAAAATTGCATTTTTGCAATAAACAATATGAAATTTGTTGCTATCTGCATCGTTCTCATCTCCAATGTATAGTATATGAAAAAATAAACATTGTTGCAATTTGAAGTTTTTTCATATCTCGTACCGTTAAAACGTTATCGACGAAAAACGAAAAACACCCCAATTTTCGAGGGTGCTTTTCCACCCTTAAAAATCGGGTTCCGCCGATATAAAAAAATACGTGTCGCCTATTTTTACCCATTCTACAAGCATGCTAAATTTCATCGAAATCGGAGACATCGACCTCGCAACGTTTCCTTGTTAGTCAACCCATTTGCTATGGCAAATTCTGATATTATATTTGCACCTTGGGAAATCCTAGCAATTGCGTTCTCCAGATCACCTGGCTAACAATGTAAATATAGTTGTGTATCATCAGCGAATATCATTATATTAGAGTAACGTAGATTCATACCGATATCATTAATATAAAGTGAGAAAAGAAGAAGACCAATAACAGAGCCCTGTGGCACACCTTTGTTAGTGGGTAGCCAGACAGAGCAATGACCCTGACCATCGACAACCGCCTGAGTTCTGCCAGTCAAATAAGAAAACAGCCGGCACAGGTTATCAATAGAATACTTCATCGTTCTTAGTTTCAAAAGCAGTTGTAGATGTGGTACCATGTCAAATGCTTTGCTGAAGTAAATAAATATAAGGATAGTTAACATATTTTGGTCAACACGACGACGAATGTCACCAGAAACTCGTAATAAGGAAGTCTGTGTGCTGAAGGCTTCTCGAAAACCAGACTGGCGTTGGTTAAGTACATTATTTTCATTGAGATAAGTATTGATCTAGGCATAGATTATCCTCTCAAAGATTTTAGAAAACTCCGCGAGATTGGCTACTGGCCGAGTGTCAGACGGTGATCTAGGCTTATTTATTTTGCAAAGAGGCCGAATAAAAGCTTGTTTCCATTGACAGAGGAATTGGGCGCGATTAATTGAATGGTTAAATATACTTGTAAGCATGGGGAGATTAGAAGATTTAGCTTTCTGAATTACAAACGAGGAGATACCGTCCGGACCGAACCGGAGTGAGGACGAAACGCTTGAGGTAAGATATCGAGCAACTGTATCGTTGGATATTGGCGAAAAATAAAAAGAGCGAGAGCGAGAGTGGGGAGGGAGAGAGAGAGCTTGGGACATCTTTCGGCCAACAATCGGATTCCACGGTGAAAGAATTCCGATTGCGCTCCAGAGGCAATTCGCATCTAGCCATTTTTTAATTCTTCTTCGTACGAGATGCCGCGAAGCCCGTAAGCGCTGACTGGAACAAATGGAATTCAGAGGCGTAAAACGGTTATTCGGGCATACTGGCGAGGGGAGTAGGTTCCCAGTTCACTTCTATCAAGTACATACTTGTCAACCGGTTGAGCAATTTGGAATTGTCGTGCTGCTGAAAAATCAACCCGTTGTGGCGATTCTCCGTTTCCCTATTTCCGATGCAAATTGTAAAGCCAACCGAAACAGATGATGTCGACGCATCGTCCACAAACGCCAGTCATGGCGTTTCAACAGGACTCTATGGATTCGCGTTGCATATTTATTCCAACTTATTAGGGATGTGCGGGTACCCGATTCACTCGAGTACCCGATGTTCGGGTCGGGTCGGGTACCCGACGGGTTACGTTTTTGCATTACCCGTCACTATCAGGCACCTGAATTTGGTAATCGGGTACCCTCAAATTTTTGGTACTCGTAAACGTCGAGTACTCTTAAACTTCGAATATTCGTAAGCGACTCGGAGATCCGCATCTATTATTTATATTTATTTTTAATTTATGTGTATCGACCAAATAATGGGAGAAAACGAAAACTCGAAGAAGGCGATAAAACGAATAAATGATAATACTGTAAAAAATCTTTTTTCGTCTCACTTTTCTTTCCTGTGTATGCACGTACGTGCGAGTGTGTTTGTGTGTGTGTGTGTGTGTGTGTGTGTGTGTGTGTGTGTGTGTGTGTGTGTGTGCGTGTGTGTGTAGGGTGGAGTGAAAAACGGTCACTTTTGGCGGATCATATCGTAATAGCCCGGGAAAGTTGCGTTATGGCATCACTAAAAAGTGTGCGAAAGGAAAAAAATGTACAATAAATATCTTCTGTTCCGGCGAACGCCTTAAAGATCAAAATTTTTTAACGTGGGTTTTAAATGGCGAAAAAACCCAAAAAGACCAAGATTCAACGCCTTGCGTTCATTCGAAGCGAGAAGAATGAAGCTTCCATTTGACATTTTAAAATTGAAAATATCTTGATTAGTTTCAGAGATATAAGCTTTTGAAGAACAAATTTTACTTGGAAAACATTTTTTAATGACAAAAAAATAAATTAAGAAGAATGAATCGCCGAAATGACCAGTTAGCACTAGACAGAATTAATGAAAATTCGACGAAGAATCTTGCTTTTATTCAGTTTTTCGACATTCAAATATCTCGATACTTCCTGAAATGTGAGTGTCTTAAAAGAAGTTTGCCGGAAAAACATTGTAAACATATACATAACAAGAATACTTAAATTATTAAATAAATTATTTGTATTTCTTACGAACTCCAACCTATCGGCGAAGGGTAGAGAACATAAAGCTGAAGTCTATTTCGTCCGTTTTGGTACGTTTCCGTGGCGCTATCTATACTATGAAACGAAATTTTGTTCCACCACACGACTTATCGAGTACCCGATGTGAGACGAGTACTCGAAAAACTTGGGTACTCGATAAAGTTCGAGTATACCTGTCCGATCACGAAAAATTCGGGTACCCGATCGGATCATAGTCTAATTACCCGACCCGACCAATTCTGCTACCCGCACATCCCTACAACTTATCGTCCGATCATATTTGTTTGCAAGCGAAGATAAAAAATCCCAGGCGTCTAGCCACCGAACAAACATGACGCGCTACAAAATGTGAGACAATGGTGAGACAATTCTCTCAAAAAATATCTCATCTTTGCCAACTCAATGATCGAAGCAGCAGCAGCTCCTCCTTGATCGCATGATATCGCGTCAAGCTGCAAGGTATTATGTTTTAAAGACGATATCTTGTCTCCGGGTAACCGCGAACGAGCAATCGATATATCTTGACCGAGCGACTCTGCGCTTTCTCTATATAATATACCGGGTGAGGCAACACAACTATCAGGCTTTTTAGAATTTCATCAAGCAACAAAAATTATTTGATACGCCAAATTTCAAGATGACCGATCGAGATTGATTACGAAAAAACGATTGTAAAAAAAAAAACAAAAAAGGCCTTTCTGTTGGTCTAAAATAGAAACGGTGCAAATATTTAATCCCGTGAAAGGTACTCAAAGTGATGGCGGCGGCGGCCTCTACCACCACTTTCGGTGTACGCTTGACATCTGTTTCCCACCATTGACAGTCGACAGCAGTCTTATCAATCACGTCGATCTGTATCAAGAAACAGGCTCCAATTGAGGTTCAATACTTCGATACTAAGCAAAATCCAAATAAGTCATACGGCTTCGTTTACATTGTTCGCAATTAAGAATTGTATCAACTCGTTTTCGAAAGCGGTGAGTTTGAATTAAAAGTACTGCGACGGATGTTCTCCCTTTTGTCGCTAGGGTATAAATCTTCCAGCAAAATGTTATCTCATAAAGAGCAACTCGATGCAACTCAAGCGGCAATTGCGTGTGCCGAGGGTTGTCCGGATCGCGTCATCCGCTTTCGCGTTACACACTTACCGATGTAAACGAGAAACTCAGGGAAACCGGTACGTTCCCCCAAGTAAAAGATACAAACAAAGCCGTACATGACTTGGCTAGATTTCCCTTAGTATCAAACAATAACGAGATTCATTGGAGCCTGTTGGCTGATACAAACTGACGCGACCCACACGGAAATAAAATATATGTAAAAATATATTTTTCGATATATTAAAGATGGATGTAAAATATATTTCAGATATATATTATGCATTTTAGATGTAGATTAGATATATGCAATATATACGGGAAATGCATTAAAAATATATTCGCGATATCGAAGTTTTCGTCCAAAAATTCAGAATGTATATAAAAAAAATATATGTTGGATATGCGGTTACGTATATTCGAACTATATTGAAAATATACTTACAATGTACTCAAATTACCCTCAAAATATACTACAAATGTATTTTAACTGTATTCGACTTATAATTGAAATATACGTTAAATGCATTTAAACTACACCTAAAATATACACGATATTTGTTCATACTACATTTTAAATATTATTAAAATATATTCAACGTGTATTTAAGATATATTTAATCTCTACTTGAACTATTCTTAAAAATTTTGTTATGACGTTATTTACACATCATTGCACCCTTTTACGATATTTTTCCTTGTCATTAATTACGATTATGGTGTTTGCGGTTCAAATATTTCAATGGTTCAAATTTAAAATCTTGCACGCCGTAAGGTGGTTTCGAACCCGGGACTTCTGAGTGATGAGCTGGGACCTTCCCCACTGAGCTAGTTCTACTTGATAAATTAATTTTCGTATCGTCTGCATATGGTACAATACACAATGTTAGTTTATTGAGAAATGTGCGGATTTACAAGAGTAACTAACATTATCGGGTCAATTACTTAATTGCGTTCGCATAGAGAGCGATAATCGAATAGAATTACGAGATTACATAACCTTCAATTTTTTTGTCCGATCATTTATTCCGGATAGTGCGGCTAGGTCTTCGCGAGATACCGACTTGAAGATGTTTTTCATTTGCAACGTCATCTGTTGCTCAAGTTGCTTAACCAACCATATTCATGGTATATTAGTAAATATATACATATAAATATATAGTAATATATTCAGATATACATATAGCATACCTTAAATATATTCGGATATCCTATTAAAAATGTATAAAGCGTACGTTAGTCATGCAATTTCAATATATTTTATATGCATCTTGAATGTATCTTTTTCTAGATGTCAGCATACATTCTCCGTTATGCTCCCGAGTATATTAAACATATATTCAGTATACACATCTAATATATTTAATGTACATCTTAGAAGCTATTTATGTTTATATATCGCATAGGTTTTTAATCATATCCAAAATTATACTTGACATATCCAACTTTTCGTACAAAATGTATTTAATATATGTTTTATGTATCTTTCGATATATTTTTTATATATTTTATTTCCATGTGGGGATTGATGAGGCAATCCTGCGAATCGGATTGCAAGCGTGCATTCAAAGTGGTGTGCAACACTTTGAGCACCTTTTATGGGAGTAAGTCTTTGCACCGTTTTTCGCTTTTTATCGATTCTAGGCTAAACATTGAAATTTCTTTTTTAGCGATTCTTCATACCCAAACTTGATTGATCATCTTGAAACTTGGTGTGCGTGCGTGTCGACTTATTTTTACTTGTTTGATAAAATTGTCGAGAAAAAAATTAAGGTTTGAAATGGTGAACTTGAAATCTCCGAAGCGCCTCCACCTCGATCAACTCTTGTGAACTTTGCAACATTGGTAGGAGAAACTTGTCACCCACGTCTGATGGGTTGGAAAAACATTTCTACGGCTAATAGTCGTTGCATCACCCGGTATACATTTCGGTACAACTCTTCTTCTCCGATACACTTCCGTCTCTGTGTAACGTCCATCGAGTAGCAAATGCCTTTGAGCTTGTGAAAAATCGATCGTTGCTTTCCTAGACTGCTCCGCCGTGACCGTACGCGACTTTACGTCTGTCATACACAATTAAATTAACAACGACACGCGGTAAACTGACTCTCGCTTTCAGCCTGACTGTTGAAAGATTTTCTTCCGGATAAAGACATTCGTCGCTTTTACTTCCCGTTGACGCAATATCGACGCCGCTTGTTGCACTCGAAAAAAAAAGAATTTTAAATTTTTACGAAGACTTTGAAGTTAAACATTTTTTAATATCTTTCACGTCATCTTATAGTTAAACTAGTGACATTTTCTTATAAATGAAATGAAATACAAAAATGCTTCGTTCATGAAATCCGTATTGTCATCTGCAGACGGAAAATGTTTTCTTCTTCATATCAGATGAATGCCCGTGATATCGTGCTCACCGCAAGGCATGTCGGAAAAAACAAAACCTTTCTGGATACCAGCTGCATATCCTATTTTTCGATGTTGTTCAATAATTAAGGATTTGCAAACAAACTCAAATGCATGTACTTTCGGATGATGTATTATTTGTAGGAAAAGTACATCGACGTTGTTAAAAAAATGATCGAACATGATCTCTTTCACCGTGCGCCGTAACTCCTTGAGTTCAAGACTATAATAATCGACCCCCAAGTAGTTACGTAGTAACGAATAATATTTTGCCAGCAGTGATCGCGGCGGAACATCCTTTGCTTAGTGACACGGAGACTCGTGAAATGCTCACATGTCCAAAATGTTCGTATCGCATCGTCACGAATTATTGAATTTTCCAAACTTTCCACAAAATAAGTACTATATTCCCAAGAAAATAAGTGAGTGCCGGTGGATTTTGAAAGGAGCTTTATAGTGTGAATGCCGCTTCATTTCAACGAGACCCGCGAGCACGCTTCGTCGTTCCCATTGGCTCCTTTCATACTCGCGTTCGAAAGTAAGCGTGTAACTAACTATACTCGATATATACCGCGCGAACCCCTATATTTTAGTTGCTACAGTAACGTTTGAGTCTTGTACTTACAGCCCCCCCATTAACAAGTCTCACGTTAACGAATACAGTCCGGCGATATTGGTATCCGACTCTCTTCCTCCGCAACTTTATCTACCTATCGCAAGAAGGCAATAATTAACCAGCTTACTCATTCCTCCAGCTGAACTAACTTTCTTTCCTCCCAACAACAACAGCAACAAGAAGCTGTTATTCAATCGACTTTTTTATCGTCGTAAGTTTGACGCTCCGGGCAGTTTAATTGGTAAATATGGCTTTTATTCGTTCCTTCTTCAGAGAGTATACGATTATCTGTCTATTACGAAGAACCCCCTCCAATAATTATTCGGCATGAATCTGTTGCACGTGTGTGTGTGTGTGTGTGTGTGTGTGTGTATATATATGTATGTATGTATGTATGTATATATCTATAAATTTATCTACCGATTAGTCGCAAAGTTTGGCTGAGATCGTAGTTGTGACGTTTAAAAAATCTATTAATTTCACGGTAGTAGCTTTTTTCGTGAAAACTTTGGATTGAGTAATTATTTGATCCATATGGAGAGTACAACAGGTAAGATTATACGGAATTTGTACGAGTGTTCTCGTGTTTATGAAGTTAAGGCGAATGAAAATGCGAGACGTGTACACGGTCTGTTGATTGTTTTTACACATGCCAGATCACAACATCGTTTCTGTAAACGGAGCGATTCGATCCTCGCAACCAACGTTCCTCGCATTTATATATCCCTTTGAATAAAACGAAATGGCAATTCCGTATTCCACCAAATAGAAAGAAAAACTTGTTTGTCCTTTCCTTAATTTTCATGCAACTTGGTTCAACCGTATCGGCGGATCCTTCTATAAAAAATTTCTCGGCATTTCATTTTTATATCATCAATAAGAATTCATTCGTTGTTTAACAATCGAGACTGTTTTTCATAGATCCTCCGCCCGGATGGGGAAACGATAAAATGTTTTCGTATTGGCTTTTGGAGTAATATCTTTCCAGCCGTCGGCCTGAATCGTATTCCTCTTGTTCATCCGAGCAATCGCAGCCTAACTTTTCGAAAATGACGAATGACTGCGCTGAATTTTTCTTGGACATAGCTGACGGCCAAGACAACTTTTGCTACTCGTTTGTTTTCCATCTGGAGGAAAAAACTGATCGATTAATACCACGGACTAATTATTCACAGACACACGTGATTGGAAAGATGGTTACGCAAAGTGCGCAACTGCCCCGAATAGAAGCGCTCGACAGAGTGCTCGGATTGCCAATTATCGAATTGGCGCTCACTACGTCCGTCGCTACTTATTCACGAGTTAGGGACTCCAATCGATGGCTCCATTGGGTACTCTCTTCGGCGGAATCATCGCTAACCGACGCAACCAAACAGGCTGTACCGATGGCTGTTCCAATTGCCAAAAAATTTGAGAACTCCATACGCTCTTTCGATCGTACGCTTTGCCACGGTCTGGACAAGATCGAGGAGAAAGTGCCAATTGTGAGGGAGACGCCGAATCAGGTTAGCACTCGTGACCTTTCTCGCACATTCACTTTGTTCCCGTACTTGAGGTTCATTTTCTTCGATACGATAATTATAAACAAAAAGAGAAAGGTGGAATACTAACTTGTGAATTCGTATCCACAAGATTATGGAAAACGCGTACATTTTGGCATTGGAGACAGTGCGATCGGCCGTCTCGACGATTATCTACGCCAATGAATCGATGCACGCCCGAGCGAGCGAACTCAAGGAATCCAGCTGGAAAAAGACCAATCGAATACTCGAGACCAATTTGGGAACGGCGGCCGTCAATGGGTTGGACGGTACAGCGCTCGCCGCCAATCATCTATTGGATAAATATTTTCCGGCGAGCGATATCGAGCAAGAGACAGGTGATGAAACGAGCAACCTTCCTTTCGAAGATTCTCCAGAATATCGAATTTTTTTTGTAACCCTTAAGCGTTGTCCTCCGACCCTCGCGCAATCTTTCTCGCCGTCTTTAGGCTTTTACCGGAGGAGACTCGCCTCCCTCCGATCGACGGCTCTCTCACATTAGACGAGCTTTTTCTACAGCTTCTGGCGACTCATCTTCGCAAAGCGCACTATATCCCCCGACCTAAGAAAAAAAAAAGCCTCTTTGGCACGATAACACGATATTTTAACCAAAATTTGTATATTTTTATTTTTCCGCGAGAAAATTCCACGTTCGCCTAAAATGAAAGATCGCCTTGCTCGACGAAGCGCGCATAGATTTTTCCGTTTGTCAAGTCTTTGGACGAACGATTCTAGAGATGTATCGTGCACACGGGGGGGGGGGCACATGGAGAAAAACGAAGAAATACAAAACACCTTTCCAGAGGTCAATCGCGCGTATCCTCGAATTTTTGAGTGGAAGAAAAGTTACCGAGTCAATGTAACCTCACATATTGGAATACAGAGTTTGATCGTAGATCGACCTTCTGAGGGAACCGTTTGAACTCACTTGCCGGAACTTGACTATTTTCTTTTGCCCAAAATACGATTCGAGACAAAACTGTCCCTTTCTGTACTTATACGTTCGCGCTAGATACACTGGATTACCCAAACAAATCATACGTTACGGGTTTGCCAAGGTTAGAACTCAGCGTACCGAAATCAAATATTGATAGTCATATATGAATAATCTTTTGTTAATCAGCTATCGTCTCGCCGGAAGAAGACAAACTTTTGCACACTCTTCAAACGGTCGGACAACTTTCGAACAAGACGGCTCGTCGTCTATACAACAGTGTAATCCTCGCTATGGGCACAATCAACAAGGAAAGCTTGAAATCGTACGTTAGCTCGATCGTCCAATTTCTCCAACTGACGCAATACATTCACGCCGTAAACGACCAAGTTCAGTGCCTGACGGCACCCAAATCAAATCATTCCGAAAAAAATACCAGTAATTGAGAGCAAACCTTACAAACTTTCTGTCTCAATCTTTTCTACCTAATAACGCGAATTAAACCTCTTGAGAAAGGACGGAAAAAAATAAAAGAAAAAAACATTGCGTCCGATGTTAATGGTCAATCGACTTATTGGCTTTGCATTCCTGTAGTATCGTAGATTTAAAAATATCTTAACGATTTGTCAATCTCTTTTGTACCGTATATGCGTAATTGAATAATAATAATAAAAAAAATGTGTATGCGTCATGTTGTTCGTGGTTTTTTTCCCTACACTTGTAAAATCGGCTTCGAGCGAGATCCAGCCAGTTCGACGTTGACCCCCACGTCACTCGCTCATGGATCTCAAATTGTGCGCATGATCGGCATATTCAACAGGGAAGCCGCGCAGCAATTCAGTTCGCGTGGCTACAACGATCCTCGATACTTAGTATTTGGGCATTGTAATTGATTATCAAAAATATGAATTATTCATTCACCGACAAGTCATATTGAAAGTACCTTATTGTTTACTCGCAACAGTAACGAAGGCAATTGTGGAGGGGTCAGAAAAGACCGGTCAGAGCGTGCGGTGAGCGACCCTGGCATTCATCCCCTCTCACGAGCGTTCCGACTACATATATCTGGTTCGGGGGCTACGTGTTCCCGTGCGCGAATAAAAGCGCGTCAGTGCTGTGCAGCACATGTCGCTAGCCGGTGATAGCCAATAAAAAAGGAGAGAACAAGAGAAGCAACGCGGTGTGTTCCGGCCTGGCTTATTTCACCGAGTTACATACTGCGCACTAAATCTTTTCTACCGGCCAACGAGCTAAGTATGATTTCCGAGTCACCTCATTGGATAATACAAGCCTTTTATCGATCAAACGAGAGCATTGAATTTCCGTCGTAACAATAGCAAAGTTAAATTCTGCATTATCCGATACAACCGTCCTCGAGATGAAACGAGTCATTATTCGCATCGAACGTAGAATCATGTTCTAACTTTTGTCAACTCTTCGAAAGACTGGGGTAGAACGTGTCGTAGGCTTGCACAAATTGCCCAAGATCAATTTAACCGATGCTACATTCAAGGTGTACGAAAATAGCGCGTCGATCAAGAGACAGACGGAAAGATACAAAGAGATCACGATATTTCACAGCAGCGGATGTACACTATATAATAATCGAGTCCAAAGGTCCGTTCGATGAATAAACTGGCTGGAACGAACGCGACTATCGTATTCTTCCTTTTATAGTGCAATCCTTTTTCTTCAAAAAAGAAAATCCTTTTCTTCTTCGACATACTGACCAAAAAGAAAATCCTTTTCTTCTTCGACATACTGACCAAAAAGAAAATCCTTTCGAAAAAGATAATCCATTTCATTTTCGAAATATTGACAGTCTCGCAGGTCGAAACCCAAACAAACCTAAACTGGCTGGAGCGAACGGGACTATCGTATTCTTCGTTTTATCGTATAATCCTTTTTCTTTCATTTGATCGATAGCATTGAAAAAGTTTTGAAATTCGCTTCGTTGCAGGCAAATATACGAAAAGGAAGCTAAGTCGGCTACCGGTTATTGCAAAACTTTCTCAATACATATTGACTGCCGCATAAGTCGAAAGGAACACTTCTGGAATGGCCGATTCGGCTCAAAGTCCAGACGCGCAGTGGAGCGCTTCGCACTTGGAATCGCTACGTCGCGTCAAGAATATTCCAGTTGTACATTCGGCGATTGAAAAAACAGGATCGACGTACGCGTATCTCAAGGATTCTCACTACCTGATCGATTGGGCGCTGGGTTACGCCGAAGCTGGATTACATTACGCGGCGGCAGCTGCCACTGCAACGCCGATGGCAAAAAAGCTGGAGGGTCCGATTGAGGCTGTCGACCAGAAATTGTGCCAGGGCATAGATATCGTAGAGCGTACAGTTCCCATTGTAAAAGAACCGCCGCACCAGGTACGTCTCTTTCTCTATCTCTCCCGCTCGCTCCTCTATGAACTATCGGTATAATCGCGAGAAGCGTCGAAAGTGCAGATTTACGACGCAGCTGCCGCGGTGACACGCGCCTCTCTTCAGCCAACGATCGAGAAGCTTGTTACTATCAAGGAATCGGCGAGTCGACGAGCCAGCGAGCTCAAGGATATCAGCGTCGCCAAGGCCAATGACATTTTGAACACGCATTACGGATCTCTCGCTGTTCAAGGAGTCGACGATACCAGTCTACTAGCCAACCGATTGCTTGATTATTATTTTCCACCGGTCGAGAACGAGGATGCGGCGCTTCCCGGTAAATTCTCAAACTATCTTCTTTTCGCGAGCACCCCCCCCCCCCCTCCTCCCACACTCGTTTAAACCGATATTGAGTATATTAGCACGCTTCGCTGAGAAACCCTACAGATGTCGAGTCTTTTGTTGAACCATCAATCGGTCTATCGTCGCGAAAAAAAAGCAAACGGAGCGAAGAATGGTTGAAAAAATCATGCGATTTTGGGTGTTTTGATGGCAATCTGTGAATCCGCATATAAGCGAATACGTTAATCTCTATCCTAGACGCATATATATTTAATCGGATTGCTAGATTAAATCATTGTGTTTGTGCTTTTTTTTGTTTTCTCTCAATCTGCAAAGCACCCGTATCGGCCGACGAGAACAAAGTATTACACGCCGTTCAAACGATTGGACAATTATCATCGAAAACTGCGAATCGCGTCTATCGTTCCGTCTCTGCTCAACTGAAAACCCTCAAGAAAGAAGATGTCTCGGCATACATCTCGAGCGTTGTTTCTATCCTTCATCTGGCGCATTTTTTAAATCTTGCCGATAAAGAAACAGGGGACAAGGATGATCCGACGAGCAGCTCTGAGAGCGTTACAACATCCGTGGAGACAGCGAACAACAAGAAGGAGTAAAGGAACAAAACCTTTCCGAACTATAAATCTACTCGTCTACTGTGCATATCGCCGAGACGCACTTACACTTTTCGATACTTTTGTCGAATTGACCCCTTATTATTTTTGTACACGTGTGCACTCGAGTCTAAAGATTGCACATCGCAAAGGTCTTTTTGATGAAAAATTTGTGCCCCCGATTCTTGAATCGACCCTCCCTTGATATTCCAAAATCATATTGAAAGCTTTCTTTTCAAATGTCAAAAATGACGTCACAATGTTAAGGAATTGCGGCGGTGATCAAAAACATTAGAAATAATGAAACAACGTGTCATTACGTCCTACCGTATGTGGAAGGACACAAGATTTTTCTACTATTCCAATGCCAAATGTACTATATATTAAAATTTCATCGAAATAAATTAATCCGATCGTGTCTCGTGTGAATGCACGTCGATATTTATGCACACACAAACACGTGTGTGTGTGTATAAATATCGACGTGCTTTGAATTAAAAGTACTACGTTAAAAACCGTCGATATTTATACACACACGTGTGTGTGGGTATAAATATCGACGTGCATTCAACACACACGTGTATGTGTATCCATAAATTTTTTTAACGTTCTTTTACACACACACACGTGTGTGTGTGTGTTTGTAAAAGAACGTTAAAAACAATTCTAAGGGCTTCAAGCTCCATCTACACCTGGCCCATGCCGCCCCGCCGGCAAGATCATTCCCTTACCGACTAACAAGTCATACCGGAATGTACATTTCTGTTCTTTTTGACATTATGGAAATGGGCTTATAATAAAGATAAAGACACGTTAAGGGCATGTACAAGGTCAACATAACCTCACAAATGTTTCAACCCTATTTTCTCATAGATGGTTTAATTTTTAGGAAAAACAGCATTAGGCTCTGGAGAATTCCCTGACGCAAAGCTTGATGATTTCCTTTTGCCCGAAATATTATTCATCTCTGAGAAATCTCTGTTCGAAATTTTCAGCTATCTCTCGCACTCATGTGGTACGTCTTCTACTTCGCCTTAAGGGGCGGTAATGATTCCTTAAAAATCTTCAGGCCAACTCTGTTTATAAAACTCGATAACGCGAGGATGGCTTCTTTGGACCTGCTTGCCATCACTGCGGCCATAGAGTACGGCAGAAAAATATGATAATTTTCATCAACTCGGATATAGATATTCAATGGGATTCAACGTATAGCGGACATTGCCAGAATATATGATTCGGAGTATCTTGGAATCATAACGCAAGAACATATATCGGTCGGCACGATGTTAAGGTAGTTCTGTAGGTACAGTCAGAGATTAGTAGGGAGATTTACAACGCTCCCTTTTTCGGCAGAGATTAGTAGGGAGATGTACAACGCTCCCCTTTTCGGCGTGCCTCGGAAATGGCGCTAAATCGCGGCGGCGAGTTCGGGAATATGATTTTGTGTGCATCGCCTCTGTCGAGGTTGCAGATTCCCTTGTAGCCGCGCGAGTCGTGATAACCGCTCAAGTCGATATCGCAGTCAGCGTGCACACGAATGAGTAGCGCGGTGGGGAAAAGTCTCTGCCCCTCGTTCACTCGACAGGCGAACGCAGCGAGGTTTTCCGTCCGATCGAGCTCGACATATATGTGTGGCCGTACTGCGGATTGGAATATGCATTCAATGAATTTCAAAGAGAAAAACATGTATCGAGAAAATTGTTTTCTCTCGGTTGGCCGTTTATGCCGAGAATGCGGGTTAAAAAAAATTAACGACGAAACGCGTTGAAAAATAAAACGCCGAAACGACCGTGGAAGGTTCAAAAAGAAATCTTGAGCCTTTGCCGCGGTCGTTACGGCGTTTTTTCTAAACAGTAAACATTATGGATAAGCATGTATCATAAATGTTTCTCTATCCTCAATGAGTGTCGTGGTTGAGTTGGCAGCGTGACGGATTATCGATGCTTGCGGTCCGGGTTCGATCCCTGGTGAATCGACTTTTTTTATCTATTTTTTTTCTTCGTTTTATATTCAAAAAAAATTGAACTTACTCTCGCTTTAGCTATTCTTGCCTGTCCAGGCATTATTTATGATATTTAATTCACATATGTTTAATTTAAAAAAAGACATTGGCTACCGGGGATCGAACCCGCGTCGTCTGCACTCAGAGCCCGCACGCTGATACATCAACCGCGAGGCTCTTGTGACTGCAAACCTGCAAACGTATACACATTTATCCAATCTTAAAAAAAAATTCGCTGCAGGACCAATTGCATATTGTTTTCATGACCCCAAAGTATTATTGAAGACAAAAGAAAACGATTTTTTTTCGTTTCGGCACTTTTCTTCAACAATTTTTTAAATTAATTTTCTAAGGGGAAAAGTAAAAACTCATTTCCGTATTTGGGGAAACATTTATTTTTTGTCATATTTTCCAATACTGTTTGCACCAAAATTTGGAACGCCCGTTCGTTTTGAGCAACTTCAACATGCGTCCGGCGGGGCGAACGAATGCGTGTTTGGTCGCATCAACGATACCCGCGGCGTCCTTGCTGCGGCCGCTCCCCTCGCTCGTGCCGCTGTTCTTTCTGTGGCCTGCCCTTCTCGCGCCCTTGGGCTCCCTCGGGTGCCTCTTGCCGCTGCGGCTGCTGCTGACGACCACTTTTCTTTTTGTTGCGGCGCCAACATTTTTTCTTTGTAACTGTAAAAAATAAATAATAAATTGTACAAATAAAATACACTACTCACACAAATTAAGGGATATTTAAAAAATTCTAAATTTTTGGCTGATTTTCAACAAGGGATAACTCGGAGAAAAATGGTCATACAGAAAATAAAAAAAGGAAGTTATACCTTCAAGTATCTAGTTTTCAGATCTGGACTGTAAAATTTTTAGCGTGGGCGGTTTTCTTGTAATCATCCGAAAACCAACGAAATTTGTTTTCCAAATTTTTGCTCGTCTTTAAACTAGTCGGTCGATTTCAAAGAATTTTTTTTATCATACGACTATAAAAGTCTTTTAGACAATTTAATCAGCTTTAATTTGACCTTTTAACGAGCTCCGTACGATGATTTGGCGCGGAGTAATCGTCGATCAAAGCAAAAAAGTCCATTTCAACTTTGACAATCAATTACTCGAGAACTAATGATCGTACAGAAAATAAAAGTATGGTTTTGGAAACTGCAAAACATTCTCTATGACATGCAATTAGGGGCTGTTGTAAAAACATTTTTTTCGGAGTGATGATGTTGACTGAAAAAAGTTGAAAATTTGCCAATTTAAGGATATTTGGAAAATTTGGTATAACTTTGGATATAATG
Source organism: Ophion slaviceki (assembly GCA_944452715.1). Classification (NCBI taxonomy): domain Eukaryota; kingdom Metazoa; phylum Arthropoda; class Insecta; order Hymenoptera; family Ichneumonidae; genus Ophion; species Ophion slaviceki. Next base: position 51,118,959 of record OX101786.1, read on the forward strand.
CATGAACGAAGGATATCGTCGGTAATGTTTTGACCTCGAAGTGTCCCCAAAAAACCCTAAAAGTTGCAAAGCGCTGCGATGTTTTTTTCTTAGTGCCCCGAAGGATTAAATTTATCGTTTCTGTCAAAAATCACCGTAACAAACAATTTTTCGATTTTTATTCATTTTTTCATCGTCAAAATGTTTTTTTTTTTTAGCAATAATGCGTAATTTATTCATTCAAAGACAACAATTAGCAAGAACAAAAATCGAAAAAAAATTCAAATAAAAAAATCATATTTTTAGGGTAGTTTTGAAAAAAAACTATTTTTTGTGTTTGTTAAGAAAGTGTATTTCAACGATTGAAGCTGCAAAAAAATTAAAAGTTCGAGATTTGTGTGAAGAGAATCAGTCGACAGCAGGGGGGTATATCAACAACAAAGGTGGTTAGACTGGTAAAAAAAATCGACCAAATTTTTTTTTACAAGAGGAGATTATCGGAATATTATTCTTATATTGCAAAATATTTGGAAATTTTTTGAAAATTTTTTTATTAATTTTTTTAATTATAAAAAGATCCAAATTGTTTTTTTCACGTGTTGACGATAAACTCCTCTTGTCAAAAAAAATTTGGTCGATTTTTTTTACCAGTCCAACCACCTTTGATGTTGATATACCCCCTACTGTCGACTGATTCTCTTCACACAAATCTCGAACTTTTAATCTTTTTGCAGCTTCAATCGTTGAAATACACTTTCTTAACAAACACAAAAAACAGTTTTTTTCAAAACTACCCTAAAATTTGAATTTCTTTTTAATTTTAATTTTTTTTCGATTTTTTTCTTGGTAATTGTTGCCTTTGAATGAATAAATTACGCATTATTGCTAAAAAAACATTTTGAAGATGAAAAAAGGAATAAAAATCGAAAAATTGCTTGTTACGGTGATTTTTGACAGAAACGATATATTAAATCCTTCGGGGCACTAAGAAAAAAAATCGCAGCGCTTTGCAGCTTTGAGGGTTTTTTGGGGACACTTCGAGGTTAAAACATTACCGACGATATCCTTCGTTCATGCATTATATTCAAAGTTATACAAAAATTTCCAAATATCCTTAAATTGGCAAATTTTCAACTTATTTTCAGTCAACATCATCACTCCGAAAAAAAATGTTTTATCAACAGCCCCTAATTGCATGTCATAGAGAATATTTTGCAGTTTCCAAAACCCTACATTTATTTTCTGTACGATCATCTCGAGTAATTGATTGTCAAAGTTAAAATGGACTTTTTTGCTTTGATCGAGGATTACTCCGCGCCAAATCATCGTACGGAGCTCGTTAAAAGGTCAAATTAAAGCTGATTAAATTGTCTAATAGACTTTTATAGTCATATGATAAAAAAAATTCTTTGAAATCCACAGACCATTTTAAAGACGAGCAAAAATTTGGAAAACCAATTTCGTTGGTTTTCGGATGGTTACAAGAAAATCGCCCACGCTAACAAATTTAACAGTCCAGATCTGAAAACTAGATACTTGAAGCTATAATTTCCTTTTTTTATTTTCTGTACGACCATTTTTCTCCGAGTTATCCCTTGTTGAAAATCAGCCAAAAATTTGGAATTTTTCAAAAATCCCTTAATTTGTGTGAGTAGTGTATTTTATTTGTACATTTTATTATGTATTTTTAACAGTTACAAAGAAGAATTTTTGGCGCCGCAACAAAAAGAAAAGTGGTTGTCAGCAGCAGCCGCAGTGGCAAGCGGCACCCGAGGGAGCCCAAGGGCGCGAGAAGGGCAGGCCATCGAAAGAACAGCGGCACGAGCGACGGGAGCGGCCGTAGCAAGGAGGCCACGGGTATCGTCGACGCGACCGAACCCGCAGTCGTTCGCCCCGCCGGACGCATGTTGAAGCTACTCAAAACGAGCCGGCGTTCCAAATTTTGCTGCAAACAGTATTGGAAAATATGACAGAAAAATAAATGTTCCCCCCCAAAACGTAAACGAGTTTTTACTTTTCCCCTTAGGAAATTAATTTAAAAAATTGTTGAAGAAAAGTGCCGAAACGATTGCGAAAGGCTCGAAGAGAACTTTGAGTCTTTCTCGATCGGCATTTTTTTCAAAACACATTTCACATTGGATAAGTGTGTTTCGGCATTTTTTTCAACACATTTCACATTAGGATGGGGGTCAAAACTTTGAAAGGCCAAATATAGACCGACAGAGATTTCGAAATGACAGAATTATAAACTCAAAGTATCGAACTGTAAATTATTCAAAATTTTATCCTTCGACCGATGACGAAATTGAATAACTATTACATCAAAGGATTATTTATTCGAGAGCTCATTTATTCGAGCACGTGTATTTAGATTGTCTGCAGTTTGAGTCATACAAATACAGATTCAAAGAATCTAGAACATCCATATCTCCGAAATAGAAAGAAGTGAGTATCTAATATCGGTAATACCATCTATAGCAAAAACACATATATATCGAGGATACATACTTCGAAAGTGTAGATCTCAGATAGGCAAACGAGCGATGGCCCAAACTAGCGAACATCAAAGAAGTGGACGAGTTGCTTCATAATTTTCTGCCGGTTTTCGCTAACACGTACGAGATTCTTTTAAGGCGTCTGGCCACCTTGGCCGATCGAAAAATGGATAGATTAAAAAAAAATAACCTCGAAAGTATGGGCCGGCATATTTTTATTGGTTTACATAACGTCAGAAAGGGCTTTGAGAATAACTTTAATAAATTTCCGTTCAAAATACGAAAAAATGGCGCCGTTATGCACATTGCCGCGGAGGCCCCTCCGCACGATACGCGCGGTATAGTTGTCCCAGCTGTTACCCGGTCATGTCACATCTGAAAAAATAAGCTCATTCGTAAGTAGTGTCGCTACAATGTAGCGTAGCGGTTTTTTTCGACCATTAAAAAAATTATGGTGGGCCATAATTTCGGTGAAAAATACAAATTTTTTTCTTCGGCTCACCATATTTTTTTTAATGTCGAAAAAAACCGCTACGCTACGCTGTAGTGACACTACTCACGAATGAGCTGATTTTTTTTTGCAGATGTGACATGACCGGGTAACAGCTGGGACAACGACCGCGCGCATCGTGCGGAGGGCCTCCGCGGCTATGTGCATAACGGCGCACTTTTTAAATATTTTGAAAGGAAATTTATTAACGTTATTCTTAAAGCCCTTTCTGACGTTGTGTAAAAAAATATTCCGGCCCATACTTTCGAGTTTATTATTTTTTTAAAAATATACCTATTTTTCGATCGGCCAAGGTGGTTTAAGCCACCTTGGCCGATCGAAAAATCTTTAAGAGGTCTTTAAGACTTTATGTTTGGAAAAATCGTTTTCATTTGTCTTCAATAATACTTTGGGGTCTTAAAAACAATATGTAATTGGTCCTGCAGCGAATTTTTTTTTTAAGGTTGGATAAGTGTCTATACGTAAGGCAGGTTTGCAGTCACAAGAGCCTCGCGGTTGATATATCAGCGTGCCGGCTCTGAGTGCAGACGACGCGGGTTCGATCCCCGGTAGCCAAGGTATTTTTTTTACATTAAACATATATGTATTAAATATCATAAATAATGCCTGGACAGGCGAGAATAGCTAAAGCGAGAGTAAGTTCGAATTTTTTTGAATATAAAATGAAGAAAAAAATAGATAAAAAAAAGTCGACTCACCAGGGATCGAACCCGGACCACAAGCATCGTTAATCCGTCACGCTGCCAACTCAGCCACGACGGTCATTGAGGATAAAGAAACATTTATGATACACGCTTATCCATAATGTTTACTGTTGAAAAAAAGCCGTAACGACCGCGGCAAAGGCTCAAGATTTCTTTTTGAACCTTCCACGGTCGTTTCGGCGTTTTATTTTTCAACGCGGTTCGTCGCTAATTTTTTTAACCCTCATTTTCGGCATAAACGGCCAACCGAGAGGAAACAATGTTCTCAATACATGTTTTTCTCTTTGAAATTCATTTAATCCATATTCCAATGCGCAGTACGGCCACACATATATGTCGAGCTCGATCGGACGGAAAACCTCGCCCCGTTCGCCTGTCGAGTGAGCGAGGAGCAGAGACTTTTCCCCCACCGAGCTAACCATTCGTGTGTACGCTGCTGCTATATCGACTGGAGCCGTGATCACGACCTGCGCGGCTACAAGGGAATCTGCAACCTCGACAGAGGCGATGCACACAAAATCATATTCCCAAACTCGCCGCCGTGATTTAGCGCCATTTCCGAGGCACGCCGAAAAGGGGAGCGTTGTACATCTCCCTACTAATCTCTGCCAAAAGCCTCGCGGTTGAGATATCAGCGTGCGGGCTTTGAGTGTAGACGTCGCGGGTTCGATCCCCGGTAGCAATGTCTGTTTTTTATATTAAACATATACCCAGCTAGACCCAGATAGACGGATGTACCTCATTTTGGCATCATATGTACATCATCACTGCGGCATAGAAAGTCTGACAGCTGTGTATCCCTCATGAGTGCTCCCGTTGAAGTCATATTTGCATCACATGATGATTTACAATAATACATCCAAATGAAGCAAAATTGTTCTCACGCGAATATGCATGCAGTGAATTCATCCGACTAGCAAATTTTACTCACGATCATCTAACAATAAGTGAGTGCATATGGGGCTCATATGAGTATCACGGCGTAAAGAAACTGTAGTGCTCATACGGAGCTCATATTAGCGGCATGGCGTGACGGAACTATGCTGTGCTCATACGGAGCTCATATTAGCGGCATGGCGTGACGTAACTATGCTGTACTCATACGGAGCTCATATTAGCGGCATGGCGGGACGTAACTATGCTGTGCTCATATGGAGCTCATATGAGTGTCATAGCGTGAAAAATAAAACAAAAATCCAAAAATATTGATTAAAAAACCTGGTCGGATTTTTGTATCCCCATACGGTTTATTTTTGTTCCTGCCTATATGATAAATGGATTAAAACGTACTCTGCCGATTTAAATTTAGTACCTACCTACGGTTTGAACCACGTCTTCTAATTCGAGAGTTGAGCGCGCTACCTACCTAGCCGTTCCAACACTTGTGCAAACTTTCTTTGTGTCTGCCTATTTGTATCATTCTGGATTTGGATGCATATCGCCGTCATATTGCCCTCATCGAATGTATCACTTACAAGGAGAAGGCAGAGCCTGGATGTCGCGAATCGGGTTCTCCTTTCGCGTGGTCAAAGTTGAAGACCTCCGAATTAACGTCGTTTTTTATTTTTATTCCAATAGGCCTTAGTTGCTGAGATATCGCGATTTGAAAATTTGGGAGTTTCGGCTCGCGCGTAGAGTACGTTGAGCGTTGACGCTTGAGACAAGAGCGGCCGTAGCTAATACGGTAAGACGACGGAATGGCACTCTGAATGTTCAGGTTCGCGTCCCCATGCTTTTTTTTTAATTCAATTTTTATTTTAATTATATAATCTCTCATAAGACTTTGCACGTGCAGGTAAAGAAGTCAATTCGAAAATATGTATTACTAGTTTTATTTATCTATTATATTAAAATAAGTAATCCAATAATGAATTCACAATTACATAGCAAAATAATATTGTATAACAAATAATTAATCTATTAATCATGTCACAATGAGAAAGTTAATCTAATTCGCACTTGCAAATTTCGTGGCAGGTAATTATTCTAATTCTTCTTCTATCAGATCAGTATGTTGACAAATTGGAGGGTGGAAACCATCGTAAAAGCAAGGGAAGTACAAAGGCTTACGACACCACGAACATAAAATGAACGTAATACCACCGCAACCATAGTTAACCTTGCGGATTGCGGATTCTATCTTGCGGATTCTTCTATCTTGCGGATTCTTCTATCTTGCGGATTCTATCAGGAAAGCATATTTGAAGATATACAGGGTGTCCCATTTTAATCTTACACCTGAATTTTCTCGAAAAATATTGCTCGGACGAACTATTGTGTGGAACAAAACTTCTAGGGATTGAAGGGGGACGTTTGAAAAAAATTTATTTGAGGAGCCAAAATTGAAAATGGCGGCGTTACAAAGGCTGACATGTTTTTTTCAAACGGAAACATAACTTTTTTTTATTGCCAAAAAATTTGTCAGCCGAAAACTAAAAACTTTTGTTGAAAAAATTTTTTGACAAAGTTCATAGTTTTCAAGTGAGAACATCAGTTTCAATTATTTCAGATGTATCCAGGATTTGTGTGTGTGTGTGTGTGTGTGTGTGTGTGTGAGTGTGTGTGTGTGTGTGTGTGTGTGTGTGTGCGTGCGTGTGTGTGTGTTTGCATGTGCGCGCGTGTGGAACACTCACAAGGATTAGGTCTCTGCGGTTCGTAACTACCGTAGTATTTTTTTACTCCAAACCCTCCTTGTAAGTGTATTGTGATCCCTTTTGTTAAAGTTTATAAATTCCACTTTAACCCCTCTTCTTCTTTACCCGAATCTTTTCCCTAGCTCCACGCAGAGGCTCGGCACACTTGGGTCGAGGAGGGGAGGGTAAAGAATGTAATTGTACACGAGTCTTGTTTTTTTTGTATGCTCACTAGTTTGGCTCATGCGCCTATAGGTATATATATATATATTTTCCGACGTTACGCGGGCAATAGGACGGCTTTTTAATTTTTGCACGTACCTCGGAATACCAAACAAAAAGAAAGAACAATGATAATTAAACTACTTGTAACCGCAAACAGATAATAAATAATTAGATTAATTAGAACACACGCGATGATTACGACTAGGTTTTCCGGTACTCCGGCGCGCACTCGCACGGCGCACAACGTCTCTTTTGTCCGGCCACGCAGGCCTCACTCCACTTTGTTCAATTGTCCTTTTATTTCGGAGCCACACACTCTCTTGTCCGGACACACAGTCCCTTCGCCTTCACCACACAGTCTCTATCTATCTCACACTTGGTTTTACTCTAGCACACAGCTCTCGCTCTTAACCGTCCTCGCGTGACTCTGATTCGCGACTACTCGCGACTCGAACCGGCGTCTCGAGCCTCGTGTTCCCCCAGTCTTTCTGGCTTCCCCCCAGTCATCTTCTTCACTCGCGATTCGCCTCGTGCTCGGTAGCGTGATGCGCGAAGACGTCGGCGCAGATACCTCCGTGGCTCGCCTCCATTGGCCGCCTCTTCCCCGCGACCTCAGCGCCACTAATGCGCGGCAATTTTTGAACTGCTGCTCGCCGCTGGTGTAACAGCTCGGCCATCCTCGTCGAGGTCGTCCTCGAGCTCGGTTACGTAATCCTCCATCCATCCCGGTGGTCGTCGCCTCCTTGCGGGCACCCTGGTGGCGGCTCGCACCTGGTCCGGCTCGCCCGACACGCTCGCCTCGGCGTCGCCCGTCGTCGCTGGTTCCACGACGTCCCGGCCGTCCTCGCTGGCGCTCTCCTCCCCCGAAGAATCGTCTCCGTCGCTCTCGTAGGCCGGCTCCCACGGTTTGAGCTGCGACGCGTGTGCGGTAGAGGCGTACCGCCTCCCGCCCTCTCGAGACAGGTCCACCACCTGATATGTGTCGTGCTCCAGCACGGCGGTGATCTCCAACGGACCCCGGTACTTGGGTTGGAGCTTCGTCGACTCCCCCGTCGGCATCGGTGCAGTTCGCATGAAGACGATTTGCCCCTGTTGATAGTCGGTGTTCCGCTGCCGACCCCGGTCGTACCGTTCCTTGTATTTGGCCTGGGCTCTGCGGATGCGCTCCCGCGCCTCGTTTTGTAGCTCCACCGGGTCCTCGTATCGGCGTTGTACTTCCTCCACGACCTCCCGGAGTCCTCCTTCTGATCTACGGGGTACAAACCCGTAAATTAGTTCGAAGGCGCTTTTTCCCGTACTAGCATTTGGTAATTCGTTCAAATTCTGCTGGATTTTGGGGAGTGGGCCATCCCACGAATTTCCCTCCCCGCCGTCCAGACTCGCCCGAATTGCAGGGACTATTACGGCGTTCACCCGCTCCACCTGTCCATTCGCCTGCGGGTGTCGAGGAGAATTAAGGTGGTGTTTGATACCATGCTGACGGCAAAAGGCCTCGAAAGCCCCCGACGTAAACCCCGTCCCTCGATCCGTGATGATCCGGGCTGGCGCCCCGTATTGCTCCACGAATCGCCGTAGGTGTCTCAGCGTCCCCGATGTCCCTGTATCCCTCACCGGCCACAGCTGCACGAACTTGGTCAAATTATCCACGAGAACCAAGAGGAACTTGTTCCCCTTCTTGCTGGTCACGAACGCCCCCAGATGATCCAGGTGGACGATTTCGAACGGCCGACTTCCCGGCGGAATGGGATGTAATTCGCCCGCCTGTCGCCCGGGCTTCGCCTTCCCCAGCCCACACGCCAGGCACCCTCTGACGTGCCGCCGGACGTACCTCCGGGCGTACGGGAAGTAATAGTGCTCCCGAATTTTGGCTAGCGTTCGTTCCGTCCCCGGATGACTATGCAGGTCGTGACAGGCCACGACCACCGACTTCCGCATCGTCTTCGGGACCACGTACAGTTGCCGACCGTCTTGGAGTTTATAGAGGATCCCGTCTACAAGGTGGTATCCTTCCACGCTGCCTCGTTCATCGGGCGTCCTCTCTCCCTCGCCCTTCTCCAAGATGCGGACCTTGTTCCGGACCCACTCGTCTCCGCGTTGATACATGGCGACTATCGCCGTGTCGTCTTCCATCGTCTGGACCGCAGCCACCTCGGGAACTCGAGGCGCATCGACCGGCGCCCTGCTCAAGGCATCCACGTGTTGCATCTTTACCCCTGCTCTGTGAACAATTTCATACTCGTAATCGCTGAGCAGGTCGTTCCAGCGAATGACCTGGGGATTTAGACTCCTCTGCGTGCTTAAATAGCAGAGTGCCTGACAGTCCGAGACAACGGTGAATGGAATATTTGCCAACAAGGGTCTCAACCTCGTCACGGCCCAAACGATTGCCAGCAGTTCGAGCTTGCTCGAATGATATCGACTCTCTGGTTCGGATGTTCTTCTGCTGATCGCGTAGACCAGACGCCACTTGTTGTCGTCCCCGCGTTGCAGCAGCAGACCTCCTAGCCCCACGGCGCTCGCGTCAGTATGGAGTTCCGTGGCGGCCCCCGGGTCGAAAGTTTTTAGTGCCGGAGGTTGCGTCAGCCGCCGCTTCAATTCGTCGAACGCCTCTCTCTGCGGTTCTCCCCAATCGAAGGTGACTCCAGTTCGCAGGAGTGACGTCAGTGGTGCTGCGATGTTGGCGAATCTGGGGACAAATTTTCGAAAAAACCCCACGAGTCCCAGAAAACGCCGCACTTCGTGGACATTGCGTGGCGCCGACATCTCTCCGATCGCGGCCACCTTCACCTGCCCAGGCTCGATTCCCCGGGGCGTCAACTCGTGCCCCAAGTATGTAACTCGCTCATGCAAAAATTTGCACTTTGAAAGTTTTACAGTGAGGCCTGCCCGCCTCAACGCTTCCAACACCTGCCGCAACTTGTCCTTGATGTCGACCCAACTAATTCCTGGAACTAACACATCGTCTAGATAATATAGCGCCACTTTGTCCCGCAAGGGCCCCAATGCCCGATGCATGGCCTTGCTGAAATATGCGGGTCCATTCATAAGTCCAAAAATCATTCGGTTAAATTCTGCCGTTTCCTCGGCAGTGATGATAGCTGTCTTCTCCCGCGCACTTTCCGCGAGTGGAATTTGCAGGTAGCCCTGGGCTAAATCCAACACTACGAACAATTGGCTATGTCGAATTTGGGCAAGAAGCTCATCAATGTTGGGCAGAGGGAAATGCATCCTTTCCGTGATGGCGTTTAGCTTCCTAAAATCTACGCACAGCCGCATCTCCCCCGACTTCTTTCTGACCAACAAAACCGGGCTCGCGAATTGGGACTGAGTCTCGCGCACTATTCCCGCTTCGCGCCAGTCTGCGAGAATAGTTCGCATTTGCTCCCGCTCCTTCTCGGTCGCTCGGTACGGTTTACATTGGACCACTCCTGCGTCCTTTTTTAAGCGAATTTCCATTTCGGTTGTCGTCGAGCAGCCCAGCTCGCTCGTCGTCAGCGCCACACAGTCTCGAAACTCGTTCAGCATTTTCAGGATTTCCGCGCGCACCGCCGGTGGTTGACCCGGCCCAACGTCGACATCGGCCTCGGTGATTGGTCGCCCCTTTTCCGTCTTCCGGACCACACTCATGGGCATAACCTCGCCCCTGAAGAGACGCTTCCCCGCTGGATACCTCGTCGGTCGCTCGCCCCAGTTGACCACGGGGATCGTTGCGCTGTTCCCCGATCCGACGACACCGATGAGCGAGATCGTCCTCGGTGGGATTTCGCACGGCCGACTGGTCTCCAGCCCTCCCCTCGGTTGCTCGCATGCCTCGATAAACGGCTCGGGATCCTTACCGAAGGTCAGTTCGTTTTGCTTTTTCAGGAACGTCACGCCTGGGTGTTCCGTGAAGGTCCGTCCGACTAGCATGTCGACTGCCTGCACATTGTCCGGGACTACCTGGACCTTGATGTCAGCCACCACGACTCCATCTATTTCGATCTCGGCTACAACAATTCCGCAGCTTCGGACGACATATTCGGGCGGACCGAAGGGTTTTAGCGCCGTCGACTGACTGTCCACCCGGAACCCCTCTTGTTGTACCCTCGACTGGCGGATGGTGCACTCTGAGCTGCCTGTGTCTACGAAAGCCATGATCGACCTTCCGTTCACCCGAGCGAGCTTCAGATATTTGTTCGCTGTCTCGTCGCTCTGGGTAGTCAGTGCGGATACCATGGGCTTATCTGCCCGGGATTTGCATTGACTACGGATGTGCCCCGGCTGATTGCATTGATAACACACCAACGCCCTACGCTGCTCCGGGCACTCCCGTGCTAAGTGTCCCGTCTTCCGACACGAATAGCATGTGCGTTCGCTTCGCCATCGTAGCGCCCCAGCGTCTCGCTCCGGCCCTTCGCGCGTTGGCCGTTCACTCTTGCCACCTACAGCACCTGCGGCTTCTCCCCGATTCACTGGCGGCTCCCGCCGTGCGGTACCCGACCCCTCGCTACCCCTCTGTGTCGCCAAAGTCTTTTCGTAGAAAATCAAATCGTGGAGTAGTCCGTCGTGGGAGTATTGTGCCGACGGCATGACCAAATTAAATAATTCCCGGGATGCCAAGCCCGCAATAATCTCAGCACGCTCCTCCCTGAACGTCAGGTTGAGTGGACCGCACAATCGGACTTTCGCATGAAAATACCGTGTTAACGTCTCACCTTTTAGTTGCCTGCGTGCCTTCATTTTCGTCCACCGCGTCGCCTGGTCGTCCCCAACGGCGAAGGTGGCCAGGAACGCCTCGCGGAAATCTCCCCACGTCGGGAGGTCCGATCCCCGGGAACGCCACCAGTCGCGGGCACCCTCCCTCAGATGCATCCGCGCTGACGCCAGCAGATATTCATCAGGCCAGCGGTGCAGTTGGCTCAGTTCTTCGAGGTTGTTGACCCACTCACGTGCCCGAATGCCGTCCACCTCGCCGTAGAAGTATTCTATGTCCTTGGATAACTCTGGCACCACGTGAAACCACGGGATTGCCGGCGGTCCCGATTTCTCGATCGCCCCTGTCAATGGCGATTTTTCGGGTCTCCCGCTGATGAGACCAGCAATTAACTGGATCACTGCGTCCTGGGCTTCGCTCGCGAGCGCTATTTTTAACGCGTCCACAATCGGTGCACTCGCGTTTTCCTCCACGCGCGAGGAGTGTTGCGCCGGTGGCACTCGCGGTTCGGACGGCCCTGAACTATCGTGTGACGCTTCCCCACTAGCCCCCGCGGCATGGGACAATGGCGGCGGTTGCGCCTGTTCCCCGGCAACCCGACGCACACTCTCTTCCTCGCTTGAGGACGCGCGCTGCCCGGATGCGGCCAAGCCGCCATCTTGGCTCGCTCGCCACGCGGTCGAGTCTACTCTCGTTCCTC
>OX101786.1:51135898-51171320 GCA_944452715.1 Ophion slaviceki
TCACTGATCAAAAAAATTGAGAATTAATCTCAAATGCCATATTTGATACTGTTACGACATTTTTTTCTAAATGTTGATACACTACATTGACATAAAAGGAATTCAATACAGTACCCGAAACGGGACACAAAACATTCATCGTGGGAAACAAAGTAGTAGATTAACATGAGATGTAGAGTTTATATCTTCGACTTTCTTTGGGACGATTTATTTTTGAAGCACGTTCTATTTTTGAAATCGTCAAAATATTGATATTTTTATTCAATTAATAGGCAAGTATGATTAATGTATTATCAATACCAGGATGTACTTATGAAAGAAGCCCCGAATCGCGAACGCGAAGATTGTGGTCCTGATGTGTACCTTTACATAAAAAAACAGTTTGCCCGTGTACGTCCGCGTGTAATGGTATATGTCGGTACCGTTTCTGTTTCGTAATGAATAATATGAGGACTAAACGGGTTATGGTTCTGAAATATACATTTTTGAAAAAAAAAATTTATACTGTACGTCCGCGTGTAATGGTCTATGTCGGTACCGGCTCTATGTCCTAATGGATAATACGGGAACCAGGCGGATTATCGTATGACTTGTGGTTCCAGTATGCACCTTTAGGAGAAATAACAGTTTCTATGTGTACATCTCCGCGCAATGGTACAAAACGATACCATTAAAATGTCGTATAGGTCAATGTGGGGACATTGGACTCTACTCAAATGACTGGTACCACTTTGTACCATTACACGTAGATGTATACATCGCAACTATTTTTCACAGTAAAGGCGCGTTTTGGGAGCGCACACTTCACGAATATCCGTTTGGTTCCTAAATTATCCATTAAAAAACTTCGGTATGCCAGTATATACTATTACACGCGAACGTACGCAACCGAAGGGTGTTTTTTACTGAAGGAACGTTTCACGACAATAACTAACCTGATAGCTAGGCGCCCCGTGATTCAATACTTCGCTCCGATGCTTAGCTTAGCATAATATTCGAATTAAACGTTATTATTTTCTGTCTATACTTAATAGTTAACAAGGTTTTCTTGTCGAGGACTGTATTATAGTAACTAATACATTTTTCCACAACGTTATTCACTTCCATGAGATAAACCGACACAATGCATGTACGACCAGATAAAACGGATTTAATTTTTGAAAAATGGCTCCATGTCACTTTCACGCCTTTCGTTAACCCTTCGAAGTCACACTCGCGGCCTGTAACTTCGTGGTCATATGGGTCCACGTAACCCCAGCCATGTTTGAACGATTGTCACGTTGATCCTATTAGTAGATACATACATGTTTAGGGAGACGACGGTGACGTCACAGGTGTGGTGTAGTGGGTATCCCGCGGCGGCGCGTGGTGGGGGTGTCTGGCGGTCGCGGTTGCGCCACTGTGACATGTATGGGGAATTAGTGGTGTGGGGCGTCAGCGGGGTCGGAGGGGTGAGGGATTGGGGCCTTTTTCGGGAGCTCGTGGTTAAGTGGGGGTGGTTTCGAGCTGCTTTTCCGAATAGACTGACTGGTGGTGTCTTCTGCATATATCGAGGACCTGTTTACCGCTAGAGCAAGCGTTACTTAGTGGGGGCTACGCCGCGTGGATCGTATGGGGGAGGATGGTCTTACACCGTGGGGGAGCTTCGGGTAAAGAAAAAACGTGATGATTTACGTGAATACATGTATCGAAGTTTTTATTCAACATTTTGTCCGTTCATACATATTGTGCGTGCGTGTGTGTGTGTGTGTGTGTGTGTGTGTGTGTGTGTGTGTGTGTGTGTGTGTGTGTGTGTGTGTGTGTGTGTGTGTGTGTGTGTGTGTGTGTGTGTGTGTGTGTGTGTGTGCGTACATGCAGATGTGAAAGTCGGGGTCTATCACACCTACTTGAAAAATGAATGCAGTAGAAATGCTGGATGTGAAATAAAGTTCTCCCCCATAAAACTTATTTTATGCAGCTGTAGTAACAAAGCGGCGCGCTCTTCCAAAATGTCACTACATCCGGGTTTTGTTTTCATATCCACAGGTAACACCGAGGTATTTATATATGCAAAGTACTCAATAATGCGTGGATGCCACCGCACGATTTTTTGTGTGAAAATCCGAGATCTTCCACACTTATACTCCCTTTTGAATGGTTCATGTCGTTTCCATGCCTCCCCACTATTCTTATAGTATTACAATATAAGAACACTATAGTGTGGACCTATAGTGCACTCCTAAGATAAAGTAAAAATATGGGGAAAAGATTCCCGAATGAAAACAACTTCTACCACCGCAGATTTCACATTACGAATCGAGCAGTCACTTTTGCCGACATCACCTCTTGGAACTTCCGTTGTGAACTCACGTGAAAATGGCCGAGAACGTTCCAAAATTAGAACAAAATCTGCGCGATCAAGCCGCCCTTGTAATTTCCGCGGAAGAGTATACAGTGTGGGAGCAACAATGTGATCAGTGTAGAGAGTCGTTGGAAACACAAAGTCGAATTAAGTGACCACGATTATCACTCGGAAATCGACAATCATTGGTAGCAGGAATCGCTCGCTTAGAAGGTTTAAAAAATGTTCCACCGAGACGATTTTTACATGCGGGCACGGGACACAGTGATCGCGGTTTGATCTGGTGAGAGATTGATACGGCGTTCGAAAATCGTGTTCTAACTGGCTGCGTCATCAATAACAACCATATTGAACCTCGTCAGTTTCTCGAAGAGGCATGTGATATGATGCTTTCGCACGTGCAAGACATTACCAACAAACAATTCAGTGTAAAAGTGAATACAGTTTTCAATGGTGAATTTAAGTCAGATGACAAACGTGCAACTCAACGTATCAACACGAAGAACTTTGAACTTTTTACCACATCCAATTTACGTGAGTGGTATACACAACGAGTTGTTAAGCCTCCTTGAATGGGATTCGACCAGCGCCTACGTGGCAGCTACCCGCACGACGCGGCAGTGAGCGCCCGAGTCAGGCGACCCGGCCGACGTGCCCAAGTTTCTCACACGCGGCGCGATACACGAGGATCTATTTATAGCGGCGCCGCGACTCACTCGACAGCTGAACTCTCCGGACCAGATTCGCTCTAGATCACTGCCTTACAAGCAGGTCCTTGCACGAGAGCAGACGCTCACCTTTGCCTAGCGGCGGTAAAGCTATCTCGGGGAGCACTCGTTGCCTACCCACTCCGGACAACCTACGCTGCCGTGAAAGACGCTGGACATCTCCACGCTGGACCGTCGTGCCCACGCCGCACTCACCGCCGCCGACGCCCACCGAGTCAGTCGTTAGCCGCGCTAACGGCCACAGCCTGCCAGACCAGCGGCCAGTCGAGCAACGAGTGGGAGCCCTCCGAGTCAGTTGTTAGCCGCTTGCTAACGGCCACAGCCTGCCAGACCAGCGACCAGTCGTGCAGCGAGTGGGAGTCCACCGAGTCAGTCGTTAGCCGCTTGCTAACGGCCACAGCCTGCCAGACCAGCGACCAGTCGTGCAACGAGTGGGAGTCCTCCGAGTCAGTCGTTAGCCGCTTGCTAACGACCACAGCCTGCCAGACCAGCGACCAGTCGAGCAGCGAGTGGGAGCCCTCCGAGTCAGTCGTTAGCCGCTCGCTAACGGCCACAGCCAGCCAGGCTGTCCTGCAGCCAACAGGTCCACCCGAGGTGCCAACGCCGCCGACAACGCCGGAGAGAGCCTCTACCAACACGGGGGACTCCTATACCCCGCCTCTGCCTAGCCCAGGGCAACGGACGTCAACGAAACCCAGCCTAGTCTGGCGTCCGAAAATAAACTCACACTGCGGATTAACATAGTGTATTAACATGTAAGGAAGAGAGAAAATTAAACGAAAATAACGAAACTCGTCTCCACCATCATTTAAGCGGAATCGGCCTAGCGAACGACGGCCCAACCCTCAGCCACGAAACTCTCCACGAGCGCAATTCGAAACATTGGTCCTTCGAGCCGGATCCGAAGGCAACTAGAACTTCGGACTATCACACCAGCTGCATCATGAGTTACTCGTTCGACGCACTCATCCAGAGCCAATCGGAGCTGCACGGGCGAATAGCACGCATGATGGACAACCTAAAAAAACTAGGGCAAGCCAACATCACGGAAGGAGCCGTAAAAACGCGGATAAACACCTTGGAAAAATACTGGGACAAGTTCGAGGAGCAACACAACTTGCTGAGCAGAGATTACACCGCTCAGCTGAAGCAGCACGAGTACTCTCGGAAGGACCTCCTCAGCATGACGGAGGAAACGTATTTCCTCCAAAGAGGCACGCTCCTCGACTGGCTCTCCGAGTTGGCTCGCCTGGCCGAACAGCCCAGCATGAGGCATGAGACAACAACAGCAGGACATACGGTATTACCGCGCATCACGATACCTTCATTTTCGGGAAAGTACAGCGACTGGCCAGCGTTTAAGGATTTGTTCCAATCCATTGTTGATCGCGATCAACGCCTCAGCAACGTAGAGAAGCTGCACTATCTGAAAACCAGTTTGCGCGGCGACGCCGGGAAGGCGATCAGCAATTTCGCGACAACAGAAGACAATTACGCCCGCGCTTGGGCTGCTCTAAGCAGCCTCTATGACAACAAGAAACTGCTCATCAGTTCGATGCTAGGAAGCTTCACCGCCCTGGCAAAAATGAAAGGGGAGACAGTAGCCGAAATTCACCGGATCTTCAATGTCATCATTTCCACCATCGACGGGTTAGCCGGCATAGGACGCCCGGTGGGAACGACAGAAGACTTATTCGTTTTTCTCGCAGTGCAGCTCTTCGACCCACAAACGAGACGCGAATGGGAAGGAGCGGTCAGCACCTCAGTCGAGCCACCTAACTGTGCGGCGCTGAGGAGCGTCCTTGAGCAGCGGATACAAATCTTGGAAGCTTTACCATCTCACCAACCTCCAAGGAAGGCGGACGATCGCCCCCGCCCGAACTCGTTTGTCGCACAAAAAAGGGAAACCGCGCATGGCAGCTGCGGCCTATGCAACCAGCAGCACTTCCTCATGTTTTGCGACAAATACAAGGAGCAAACTCCGGATCAACGCTGGCACACAGTTCAACGCTTGAAACGCTGCACGAACTGTCTGGGCAGACATCAGCTGGCCGAATGCAAGTCAGTCAAGGTGTGCACGACTTGTGCCGAAAAACACCACTCGACCTTGCATTCTGCCACCGGGCTAGCGAGCGTTAGCAGCCACCTCACGAGAGGCAAAGAAATCTCCGTTCTGTTGGCAACAGCTAGGGTGCTACTCTACGATAAGCATGGCAACACACATCCGGCCCGCGCACTCATTGACCAAGGGTCGGAAGTCAGCTTAATCTCCGAGAGACTAGCACAACGGATGAAACTCCAACGATCTAGGACCTCTCTGAACATTTGCGGAGTAGGAGGAGTCCAGACGACCAAAGCAAAGGGGAGGGTCGTAGTAAGCCTGAAGGCCGAGCAAACGGCAGCTAAGCTTAGGACCACAGCCTTGATCCTCCCTAAGCTAACGATTTACTCACCGCTCCAGGCACCTAAGAGACCAGAATGGAAGCACGTCAAGGGATTGCAACTTGCGGATCCTACATTCCACAATGGCGACCAAATCGACATCCTCCTAGGCGCCGACGCATATGCTACGATAGTGCAACCGGGCCTACGGAAAGGACGATCCCACCAACCGATCGCGCAACGGACATCGTTTGGTTGGATACTGGTGGGAACAACGGGTCACGGGTCACCGAACGAGCGTCGAACAGTCCAACAATGCGTGGTGGTGGACGATCTGGCTACCACCGTCAAGCGTTTTTGGGAGCAAGAGGAAGGGCCTAGTTCTCCGGTTCCTCCCTCCATGGAGGACCAACAATGTGAGGCGCTTTTCTCCTCTAGCTACACAAGACAGAACGGGCGCTACTCAGTCCGTCTGCCACTAAGGGGAGAGCTACCTGATCTCTCCAACACATTCAATGGAGCCTCTCGGGCCCTAACTCATCTCGAGGGAAGGTTCAGCAAGAACCACGCGCTTCAAGAGTTATACAACGAGTTTCTCCGAACTTACGAGAAACTTGACCACATGGAGGAAATCACGAGCGGACCCGTACCGCAGCGAGTATGCTACCTCCCGCATCACGGAGTACTACGGAACTCCAATACATCGACTCCGCTCAGAGTCGTGTTTAACGGTTCTTGGCACGCCTCTGGGGAACAATCCCTGAACGAGTCACTTCTGACGGGGCCTAACCTGTTGCCAGCCCTGCCCGACATTTTACTCAAATGGCGAACGCACCGCTATGCCGTAGCAGCGGACATCGAGAAGATGTACAGGCAGATACTAGTCCACCCAGATGATCAAGACCTCCAGCGAATCCTTTGGAGGCAACACAAGGCGGAGGAGGTGAAGCAGTATCGCCTTAAAACCGTGACCTACGGTTTATCCTGCGCCCCCTTTCTGGCTATACGGACGCTCCGCCAGCTAGCCTCAGACGATGGGGACCAATTCCCGCGCGGGGCAAAAGCCCTCCGGGAAGACACTTACATGGACGACATCCTTACTGGCGCCGAAACACTGGACGAGCTGACAGCGACACAGAAGGAACTTCAACAGCTCTGCATGGCGGGCGGATTCCCGCTAAAAAAGTGGGCCTCTAACTCCGCAAGGCTCTTGCAAACACTGCCCAAGGAGCAAACTATCCAGGACGCAGCACGCTCCTGGACAGCTGACACAGAAAGTCAACAGACGCTGGGTCTCCTGTGGGACCATTCAGACGATGTCTTTCACTACCGCGTGGAAGTATCAACCAAAGATACCGTAACCAAGCGAAGCGTGTTAGGCGAAGCGGCCCAACTCTTCGACCCGCTGGGATGGCTGGCTCCCATCAGCGTAAAGGCAAAAATCAACATACAAAATTGCTGGTTGACAGGGCTGGGCTGGGACGATCCACTGCCTCCCGAGCTAGCTAAAGGCTGGAAGGCATTTCGCGACCAGTGGAAACTGTTGCGTGACGTCCGGATTCCGCGCTGGATCAGAACATCTGACCCCTTCGAACTTCACGGGTTTGCAGACGCCTCGGAACGAGCATTCGGGGCCGTACTCTACACCCGGACCCAGACAGCTGATCAAAGCTACCGGGTGACACTCATCGCCGCACGCACCAAGGTAGCTCCACTGAAGCCCGTCACGCTCCCTCGGCTGGAGCTATGCGCAGCGCATCTGCTCAGCGGCCTAGTGAATCACAGTCGGCGCATCATAACCCAGCAGCCAACAAGCATAAGGCTCTGGACAGACTCGACGGTGACGCTCGGGTGGATCCTACAACATCCCTCCAAGTGGAAAACATTCGTCGCCAATCGAGTCGCGTCAATCCAGCAGCTAGTACCTGATGGACGCTGGCAGCACATACCAGGAGAACAAAATCCAGCGGATTGCGCCTCCAGGGGATTGTCTCCACGAGAGCTCCTCACACATCCACTCTGGTGGCAAGGGCCGCCTTGTCTCCATACCGCTTTGGGAAGTGAAATGAGCACCCCCGTTCCGACGGCGACGGAGTTGCCCGAGGCAAGGGTGACCACACACGCAGTGGTTATTCATCCCAAGCCGCCTCCAAATACTACGCTTAGCCGCTTTTCTTCGTATAATCGCCTGCTACGCATCACAGCCTGGTGCAAAAGATGGCGGCGCGGCGTCAAACAAAGAGCAGCAATCTTAGAGGCCGACGAGCTAAGGGAAGCGGAACTCACGTGGATACGGGTGGTTCAGAACGACTACTACCATGAGGTCATACGGTGCCTACAGCAGAAGATCCCTCTGCACGGGAAAGGACTTCTAGGAGCACTAGCTCCGTTTCTGGATGAGCACCGGGTACTGAGAGTCGGAGGCAGACTAAAGAACTCCCAGCTACCCTGGAGCGAGAAACACCCGTTTCTGCTACCAGCGGAAGCTCACCTATCCGAACTATTGGTGAGACAGCTCCACGCGCTCACTCTGCACGGGGGAACACAGCTAACCCTTTATCGTCTCCGCCAATGGTGCTGGATCCCAAAGGGACGCCGCCTGGTTAAAACCATAATTGCGGGCTGCGTGACGTGCCGCCGATGGCGGGCGGAAACTACGACGCAGCAGATGGCAAATCTTCCCGCCGTCTGTATCACGCCAAGTCGACCTTTCGACCACACCGGAGTCGACTATGCCGGCCCCATCCTCCTAAGGACTACGCCCGGAAGAGGACATAAGACCACAAAAGCTTTCTCGGTCATTTTTGTATGCCTGGCAACCAAGGCCGTGCACCTCGATGTCGCCTCCGACTACTCAGCCAGAGGGTTCATCGCTGCACTCCAACGGTTCGTGGCGCGACGCGGGGTATGTTCCACCCTCTATAGTGACCAAGGAACCACCTTTGTAGGGGCTGACAACGAGCTACGGCGCCTCTTCACCGCCAGCTCCCAAGAATTTGGGAAAATTAGAGGGGCAGCTGCCGACCAAGGCATCTCCTGGCGATTCAATCCTCCAGGCGCACCGCACTTCGGTGGCCTGTGGGAGGCCGCAGTCAAGTCCACGAAATACCACCTTAAGCGAGTCATCGGAGAAGCTACCCTCACCTACGAGGAAATGGCCACCCTCATGGCTCAAATCGAAGCCTACCTTAATTCAAGGCCGCTCTGCGCTCTAAGCGACGATCCGGAGGACGTCACTGCGTTAACTCCGGGACACTTCCTTGTGGGAACAGCACTTACTGCCATCCCCGAATCGTCGCTGCTGGAACATCACCCACATCACTTGACGCGCTGGCAGCATTTAAATCAGATGAGAGACCATTTCTGGGCCCGCTGGTCCACGGAATACATCCACAACTTGAGCCCGCGAACTAAATGGCGAGACCCAGTAGACGAATACTACAACGGGCGGCTATGCCTAATCAGGAACGAAGCAACTTCACCTGCTAAATGGCCCCTAGCTCGCATCATCAACGTATTACCTGGTCCTGACGATCTCATCCGGGTCGTCCAGCTCCGCACCGCCACGACCACACTCACGAGACCTGTTGCCAAGATCGTACTACTCCCGGTAGCAAGTCAAACGGAACCATCATCTTGAGCTCAAGATGAGGCGGGCGGAATGAATGGGATTCGACCAGCGCCTACGTGGCAGCTACCCGCACGACGCGGCAGTGAGCGCCCGAGTCAGGCGACCCGGCCGACGTGCCCAAGTTTCTCACACGCGGCGCGATACACGAGGATCTATTTATAGCGGCGCCGCGACTCACTCGACAGCTGAACTCTCCGGACCAGATTCGCTCTAGATCACTGCCTTACAAGCAGGTCCTTGCACGAGAGCAGACGCTCACCTTTGCCTAGCGGCGGTAAAGCTATCTCGGGGAGCACTCGTTGCCTACCCACTCCGGACAACCTACGCTGCCGTGAAAGACGCTGGACATCTCCACGCTGGACCGTCGTGCCCACGCCGCACTCACCGCCGCCGACGCCCACCGAGTCAGTCGTTAGCCGCGCTAACGGCCACAGCCTGCCAGACCAGCGGCCAGTCGAGCAACGAGTGGGAGCCCTCCGAGTCAGTCGTTAGCCGCTTGCTAACGGCCACAGCCTGCCAGACCAGCGACCAGTCGTGCAGCGAGTGGGAGTCCTCCGAGTCAGTCGTTAGCCGCTTGCTAACGGCCACAGCCTGCCAGACCAGCGACCAGTCGTGCAGCGAGTGGGAGTCCTCCGAGTCAGTCGTTAGCCGCTTGCTAACGACCACAGCCTGCCAGACCAGCGACCAGTCGAGCAGCGAGTGGGAGCCCTCCGAGTCAGTCGTTAGCCGCTCGCTAACGGCCACAGCCAGCCAGGCTGTCCTGCAGCCAACAGGTCTACCCGAGGTGCCAACGCCGCCGACAACGCCGGAGAGAGCCTCTACCAACACGGGGGACTCCTATACCCCGCCTCTGCCTAGCCCAGGGCAACGGACGTCAACGAAACCCAGCCTAGTCTGGCGTCCGAAAATAAACTCACACTGCGGATTAACATAGTGTATTAACATGTAAGGAAGAGAGAAAATTAAACGAAAATAACGAAACTCGTCTCCACCATCATTTAAGCGGAATCGGCCTAGCGAACGACGGCCCAACCCTCAGCCACGAAACTCTCCACGAGCGCAATTCGAAACACTCCTCTAGCATCCCTCGAAGATTTTCAAAAACGGGATAGCGGATGGACATTGTCGCGGATACTGAACTCAACTTTAAATATCAACAAATACAATCCAATGCGTGCCGGATGTCAAACTGTTTTGTCGCGGGAAATATTCATGAAGAAAGCGGTGGTGAATATAAAGTCTAAGGATAACGCATGTTTCGCGTGGTCAGTGGTCGCTGCTCTTTATCCAGTGGAAACAAACGTGCATCGAGTAACTTCATATCCACACTATTCAACTGTACTGCAGCTTCAGGGAAGTGTTTTCCAATGACTCTCAATCAAATAAAAAATTTGAATCGCAAAACAATTTTTCGACTAATGTATTTACAACGGAAAAGAAAAGCATCGTTCCAATTCGAATATGCGCCCAAAAACTGGTTAAAAACGTCAATTTATTGTACGTGGAGGATTCGTCGGCCCACAGCGTGGGACACTTTGTATGGATAAAAAAAATTTCCCGGCTCGTGAGCACGCAGCTGAACAAAACAAACAGGAAAAAACACATCTGCGATCGGTGAGTAACAAGAAGCATACTCGAGAATACACATATGAGCAAGTATGTACTTCAATAATATAACTCTTTCCATCGTTTTGTTATAGGTGTTTGCACTACTTTTACACGGAGGCTAAATTACGATCGCACGAGATGCATTGTGGAAAATCAAACGACTGTGTCATTCGATTACCTGGTGAAACGGACAAATGGCTAGCGTTCGAAAACTTTCAACGAAAAGAGCGACTTCCATTTGTGATTTATGCGGATCTCGAGTGCGTTTTGGCAAATGGTGACAAAAATATACAGCAACAGCACGAAGTGTTTAGCGTAGCGTACTACGTACATTGCTCGTATGACGATTCGTTATCGGGATACTACTCGCGGCGTGATGCCAATTGCATCCCATGGTTTGTTGAGAACCTTAAAAATTTAGCTTTGCGCATCAACGATATTCTATCGGATAGTGTTTCCGTGGTACTTCTAACTCCGGATGAGCGGGCAAAATTTCGAAGCGCTGCTCAGTGCCATATATGTGAAAAACCATTTGCCGAAGACGACATACGTGTTCGTGATCATTGCCTTCTGAACGGACGTTATAGAGGTCCCACCCATTCTAACTGCAATTTGAATTACCAACGGTATTTTTTCATTCCCGTATTTTTTCATAATTTGTCCGGCTATGGTGCACAGCTCATCATCGAGGAACTAGCCACAGCATTCGAGGGGGAAACCACTGTGCTGCCCATAACTAAAGAGGAATACATTTCTTTTACAAAAACATTTCGAACGACAGACAAGTCACATCCGATTCACTTACGCTTCGTCGATTCATACAAATTTCTCAATGCAAGTCTGGATGACCTGGCCTCATTTTTGACAATGGACAAACTAAAAATTTTACGTTCGCAATTTCCTAACATAACGAGCGATAGTTTCATCCTATTAACTCGAAAGGGCATCTTCCCCATTGAATATTTCGATGGTGTAAACCGATTGGAAGACTATCACCTACCACCACGAGACGCATTCTACGGTACTCTGAGTGGTGACATTGTAAGTGAGAACGAATACGCTCACGCCAAGAATGTATGGGAACGGTTTTCTATTCAAACGTTAGGTGAATATAGTGACTTGTATTTGAAGACCGAAGTTTTGTTGCTGGCCGACGTTTTTGAGAACTTTCGCAATAGCTGTATGGAGCGTTACAGGCTCGACCCCGCTTATTACTATACTCTCCCCGGCTACACATGGGATGCAATGTTGAAACATACATGCGTTAACTTCGAATTGTTCACCGACATTGACATGGTATTATTTGTTGAACGGGGTATACGCGGTGGCCTGAGTCAGTGCTCAAATAGGTATGCGCGCGCCAATAACAAATACATGGAATCATTCGATCCATCAAGGTCCTAATCATACTTGATGTATTTCGATGTGAATAATTCGTATGGATGGGCAATGTGTCAACCATTGCCCTATGCTGATTTTCGATGGGTCGATGAGTTGTCGACATTCGATTTATCATCTATCGCGCTAGATTCACCGACCGATTACATTCTTGAGGTTGACTTAGAGTACCCGGAATGTCTACACGATGCACACACGGACTTACCGTTTTGTTCAACACATGGTAAACCACCTGGTGGACAATACGAAAAACTCCTTGCAACCGTGCATAACAAGGAACGGTATGTTATTCATTATCGCAATTTGCAGCAGTGTACTGCAGTTCTCCAATTCTCCCAATCGCCCTGGCTACGAACATATATCGAGCTGAACGCGCAGTTCTGAACCCAAGCAAAGAATAATTTTGAAAAAAATCTCTATAAATTGATGAATAATGCGATGTTTGGGAAAACAATAGAAAATGTGCGCAATCACGTAGACGTCAATATTTTAACACGGTGGGAGGGCAGGTACGGTGCAGAGGCAATGATTGCGAAACCAAATTTTCATAGCCGGAGTGTTTTTTCAGAAAACCTTATTGCTGTCGAATTACTCAAGCTCGAGGTGAAATTCAATAAACCAATATATGTGGGTATATTGGGCTTCCGTGGCCGTTCGTGAAGCTGTTCCAGGGCCAGGCCCTAGGATGTAGGATATCGTGTTTGGGACAGCAGTGGGTGGGGGTAGGATTTGGGGCATCAGGATAAGATTTTGAGTGTGGGACATCGGTAGGGGAAGGGGGAATTTGGGGCATCAGGATTGGACATCAGGATAGGAGTTGGGTGTGGGACATCGGTAGGGGAAGGGGGAATTTGGGGCATCAGGATAGGACATCAGGATGGGATTTTGGGATAGGGGATTCAGTGAGGGGGATGGGGTCTCTTCTGCAGGGCTCTGGGGCACTCCGCGGCTCGATGGCCGGTTTGGCCGCAAGCCCAGCATCGGGAAACCCCGATGCGACGGGGCGGCGGCGTGGGAGCAGCGACGGTACGGGGGTTGGGGATCATGCGCGGGGGGGAAATGTGAAGGGACATAAGGGCGGGGATGGGGGGTGAGGATCGACGGGAGAGGGGCGGAAGAGAGGGACGGGCGGGCGAGCCACTTTCGGGACGAGGTGCGGAGTGGGGCGAGGAGTCCTCTCGGCCTGGGCCGAGAGACGGGTGGAACCTCCGGCGACGCTGGTTGCGGCGGCGAGCGCCCGCTCCCGCTGTTGACGTCGCCGAAGGGTGGCCTTGGAAGGGCCTATCCGGGGAAGAGGAGGTTGCGGCACCACGGCCGCCATCCCCTGGATTGGGATTCGCCGGGGAGCGGGGTGGCGAGCCGGCTTTAGGGACGGGGGAGGGGAAGGCGACGAGGGGGGACTGGGGGGCAGGGATGTGGAAGCGGGACTGGGGGGAAGGGGCGGGTACTCCCGCTCCGACAGGCTTGGGACTCTCCTCGGGGCTCCGTGCGGCTTCTTGCCAGTCAGACCCCGGCTCTGGCGAGGGGTTCGGCTCGGCAATGGGGGGGTAGGCGGGGGAGTGGGGTAGGGCTCCTCATACTCGGCGGGCTCGTATTCCTCTGGCTCCTCCAGAGAGGCTATCTTCATGCGGGCCTCCCGGCCACACTGCTCATACGATGCCGAGGGCAGAAGTGTCAGACCCTTCTTCGGCGGTGCCCTGTATGCCTTCGCCTTTCCCCAAAATATCTCGCGGCTGCGTCCCAGCCGCTGGAGATCGAGGAAGCTGCTCACATCCTTCCGCTGGATGTGCCCGGCGTAATCCGGGTGCAGATTCTCGCAGCATATATCGACTTGAGTCTCTTTACTCAACGGTGGGCTCAAGTGATTGAAAAGGGTCCTGATCTTCACGATGAACTCCGCCATAGGCTCTCCTGGCCCCTGCGTGCGGAGTTCTATTTCCTTCCGGAGACGTTCCTGTAGGTCTCCATGGCCGAATCGTTCCCGAAAGTAGAATACGAATTCCTCGTACGAGCTCCATTCCTCTCGTTCTACTCTCAACCATAGAAGAGCGTCACCTGTGAAAGCCTCGGGAAGGGCGTCCATCAGATCTTCCTCCGTCAGCTTCCTTGAGATGCAGTATTCGTGCATCCTCCACAGGAATTCCTCGGCATCTTCGTCCGGATTCCCCGCGAATCGGAGCCCGTATCTCTGCCAATGGTCTATTCCTCTCGCATGCCGTGGCCCTTGCGAGTCGTAATTTTGTGACAAGTCCTGGTGTGATCGGGGTCGGGGAGGGGGAGGGTCTGCATGTCGCGACCGAGCCTTTGGGAGGGGTCCTATTCGGGTACTGTTCCGGGGGGTGGGTGCCGACAGGGTGTACGTGTCATGCGGTGGCCACTCCTGGCTACCGCTAATCCTTAACAATCCTGTGGCAGTTGGACTAGATGAGGGGAAGGCTTGGGATGGTTGGTGGGGTGACTGGGAAGGGGGAAGGGCAAAGGTGACCGCGGTACGGTCGGGGGCCGCGGTGATGTTTCCTCTGCGCGCGGGAGTCGGACTAATACTCCTTGTTGCCGATCTCCGATCCCGCTGGACCGGCAGTCTCCTGGGCGATGGCGTCGGCGTTCTATCGTGGTCCTCCGGACCCGCTGCCTCTACTTGGGACCCGTGGGGTGGCGGCGTCATCGTCCGCCTCTGCATTGGCCGGTACTCCTCGTATGTCGGGGCTTGGGGGCGGTCAGCGGTCGATGATCCGAATAACGTTGCCGTCAGTGGATCGACCAAGGCAGCCGCTAGCGTGAATGGGGGGGCGTCCCCCCGCTCATCCTTCTGGACATCCCAACGGATTAATGCTCCTGGAATCCGTGTCCTTATTTCGTGCCGGACGAGACGATCTTGTACTTCGCTTTGTGTCCCATCCGTGTTGAGGTCCGCTCGGTCACAGGCTGCTAGGATGCCCCGCATCGTCTTCAACCGCTCAACTTTTTGTCGGGCGATCCTTTCTTCTGTAGCCATCAGTGAGAGGTCGGCTACATCCACGGAGAGGGGTGATGTCGGTCCTCGGGGGTGGTCTATTGGGGAAGTGGTCATAACGGGGGATGTACGGGTGGGGGTTGTGACTGTACTCGTCGTTACCGGGGTATCTGCCATGTTGCGGATATGCTAAACGCAATAAACGAAAAATTTGGGGGGTTGGGAAGGGCAAACCGCTCGCGATTACTCCGCGGCACGGTTAAAACGGAATATACATCTTTGGTCAAAACCAAAACCCAAAAAATTAGGTAAAACCCAATGGCTTCAGTAACTCAATTTCTAAAAGGAAAAATACCGCAATAACAAACAATGGAAAGTCTTACTCGACAATTCGTTTGTTAACTCTACTCCCTGGGACTGTAACGTTACTTCGGTTTATTGGGATAAACTGACTCTAAGTTCCCAAGGGAGTATTATTTCCCGGACTCTGACAACGCAATCTTCTGCAAAAATTTCCTTTAATGCCGAGAAAATTTAAGAGTTGTCGAGTCTTCCATTCTTTACTTTATTCCGCCAACTGAATAATTATTCCTTAAGGGATTCTGATTCCCAGCTAAAACAATGCAATGTTCCTTAAATTATTCAGGAGGCCCCACAAAAGAATAGAAATTATTTGGGGATCGTGTGGGGTGTGGGGTCACCGTTCGCGAGGGACTCACCGTCGCGGTCTTTATTAGGGCTTCGTAATGAAAAGTATTGGGGCGAGGGGCAGCACTTCTCCCAAGCGTGAAGAAAATTGGGGGGGGGGGGGGGGGTTATGCGTGGTCAGCGAGGAAAACGATAAAGCGCAAAACAAAAGGGATTTATACCGTCATGTCAAAAGTCATCGCAAAATACACAAAAATACTAAGCAAGCCAAATCCGTGTCATTGCAAAGCTATTCCACAGTATTTTCGGAATTGAAAAAAAAACGCAAAAAAAAACAAATGGCCAATCAGTAACAATTGCAAAAAAAAAGTAAGAAAGAAACACAAAAGCAAGAAAACACAAAAAAAAGCAGGTACTCAATAATATTATTTCATAAAAAAAATCAATTCCGACAAAAGAGACGAATAGCCAGTGTGCGAAAAATCGTAAATAAGGCAACAATTCACAAAGAAAAATCAGCTCAGTATTTTTCATTCACGCGGTATTCCCTTAAGCAATAACAACTGCTTCTAAATTGCCAACGCAATACAACCAAAAAAACTATTTTAATTGCCCAAGCAATAATGCTAAATCAATCTTTAATTGTTAGTGAAATAGTGCACAAATTAATTTCTTAATTGCCAGAGCAATAACGCAAAAATCAAATTTTTAATTGCCAAAGCAATAATGCAAAATCAAATTTTAATTGCCAGCGCAATAATACAAAACTACGCTTTCCTTGGCACTTAGCGGCCTGAAAAGTCGCAAGCCAACAAAAAAAAACAAATTGCCAAGTACACAAGCAAGTATGGGTTCTAGGGGAAAAAAGGGGTAAGTGCGGTCGCCGAAAAGGTGCAAAAATAAATTCCAATCGCTAACACAAAAAAACAATTTTATTTTCTATTTAACTGTTAGCGAAACTCAAAGAAATAATCGGGTGCGAAAATTATACCGAACTCTGTATTCAGAACTTTTCCGTTCCTCTCAATTTGTTCCGTTCGCGAGTGCCGTGGCGGGACAGGCTATACCTGTCAGGGGTGGGGGTAATTCCTATTTTCGCAAGAACGCAAAAAAAAGAAAAAAAAAACAATTCACTGTGAACCGTTCAAAAAAAAAAAGATAGTTCCTTTACTAATGAAACGAAAAATAATTTACGATAAATTATTATAATAACCGCAAAAATAAACACCGATAATTTCCATAATACCAAGAGTCATGGTGGGCTCTTTCTTAAAAAAAACGAAAGTTTTTTTCGGGCCCCACGTTGGGCGCCAATTTTATGACGGGTATCGCGTGTTAACGTAGGCGGAGGAAGGGGGAAGGGGAAACTTGATGGATTGACAACTGAAATAAAATTCAAATATTATTTATTTTACATGAATAAAGAAAGGAAGCTCGATACAAAAAAAAGAAGTTAAGGGATAATTTACAAAAATCAATGTGATAAAAACGTTTCGCAATAATAATAATTTTGACTCTAATTATTTTACGGGTTACCGGACACGCGAAGTCCCAACTCTATTTTCTCTACCCGTTTAAATATTCTCTACTATATAAATTTCGTAATTATATTGGGCGCCAGCCTTCCTCGGGCAACGCGCTTAACGCGTACGCAAAGTCTTCAGACTAAAAAAAAAAAACCAAAACAAACACGGCCTTCGGCTGGCCAGCGAGAGACTCTATATAAACTGAAATGGGGACGTCTCAGGGTATCTGGGGACGGACGGGGTTCTCTAACACAATAGCCGCTTGACTTGGACCACGACTATTATATTTTATCTCACAAAACTCAAATTAATAGCGCACAAAACCCAAAAATCTCGAAATACTAATTGCGCGATTTACCGCGCCGTGATTTAGTCTCGCGGCAATATCACTCGACTCGGCCGACGACCGTGCTACACGAGGCTGGCCGCGGCTACGCGCGCGCGAGGGAAAATTCTCACGAGGGACACCGGGGATCCACCACGAGCACCTTTTTGACACTTAATTCGCGATATGTTTTAATCCCAATTCGGGGGTTAATGGTTCGAATCGCACGCACTGATTCTATAATTCTTAATCTATTTTACACTTGATTAAGCGACGCGCACGGAAACGGGACGACGATCAGGAATGACGGGGGAGGGGTGAAGGGAACGAACTTTAACAGTCGCCCGTGCGACAAAATTTCCCGAACTGAATCTAACGGCTCACGCCAGCCGCTCTTGCGAAAGAGAAAAGAGGCGTACTTACAATTTGCGCGGAGACTCTCTCCTTGATCAATTCGATTTATCTCTCTCGTCTTTTCTCTCGATTTTTGTTCTGGGCTTTTTCGCTCTTCCTCGCTCGACCACGCTCCAGGACTAAGTGCCGGTCCACGCCGGCCGGCTTCCTCATCTCGCCCAATCCGGTAGTAGACGACGGACCTCCGATCGATTCTGGATCCCGATCCTGGTGGCTCGCCCTTTCGGTCGATATCCTCCGTGGCTCTGGTCCTTCCCGAGTCGCGGAGCGCCCCAGTCGATACGGCGCTCGCCAGCCATACCGCGCGAGAGCTGCAGTCTCTCCTGACGCGCGGTAGGCCGGAGACTCGGGAGATGGCAGCGGGATGCCCTCGGGCGGCCAGTCCACTGTCCGCGTCGTCGGGAGATGGCGTTGCTGGATCTCGAAGTCGACGGCCGGGCCGACGTGGCCCCGGTCGACAGTCCGCGTGGTCGCGTCGCGATCGTGATAAGGGGGTGCGGGAAGGACGGGGGGGATTGTGTCGCAGCTTCTATATGAAGAAATCCTTAAAAATACCTTAAAATTAACAATGAAATTTTTCCGAATAAAGGTGCGTGGCGGAGACCAAGCCCGAGCGTGGTCACGCGGGCTTTTTCTATATCTCCATTGTGACGCAACGTCACAGTGCATACTCGACATATCGAAGACATGTTTATATGATTTTCATCATGAGTACATGGTGCCTCTGTATAAAGAAAAATGTACAGTGTTGTACACCAATACGGATAGTCTAATATACAACATTGAGTGTGAGGATGTGTACGACGACATGAAGCGTAATATCCATTGTTTCGATACGAGCGAGTACCCGGCGAGCAATGGGTATGATATACCTGTTAAGGCCGGCTAGAGCATGCGCGAATAGCGCCCTCCCAAGCGAGTTGAAGGCGGGAAGAAACCCTCCCGCAGCAACAGGCGCGAGCGCGCGTGAGCATCGGAGCCGGTTGCGAGAGAGAGCGAGAGTCGTGCGAGAGCCGTCATAAAGGTTGGACGTTTTACGTCGAGAGATAGAGAGAGCAAGTTGGAGTAATTTGGACGTATTACGTCGTGTGCGAGCGAGGAAATCGTGAGAAGGACTATTATAGCGAAGTCCGCGTGTAGTTGCGTCTTTAAATTATTATATATATTATTATTATTCTCCGAGTTTAGTGTCGCGCTATTTTCTACTCCAATACTAATAAACTATCGCCTGTTCAATTTCCCCCGCGTGGCTCGTTATTTCGTCCGGCGTTAAAGTCGCGTCGAGTTTCCTTCCTCACCCTTAACATACCGCTTGTCAACAAAAATGTTCCCGGACTTATGAAAGACGAAAATAATGGTCGGATAATGACGGAATTTGTCGGGGTTAGAGCAAAAATGTATGCAGTGCGAGTCGATGGTAAAGACGATAGGAAGAAACTGAAGCGCGATAAGAGTACCATCGGGGCGAGAAAGATCTCCTTCGAGGATTACACGAAATGCTTATATGACCAGATCGAAATGACTGGTCAGCAAGCATGCAAGTAGTATAGCTATGAGAGTTCTAACGCAGGTTCGCTGAGGGGGGGTGCGGGGCGGGGGGTTCACGCGGGGCGGGGTATGACGTCACGCGGGAAGGGGGACTCGGCGGAGAGGCTGACGTCACGCGGGAAGGGAGAAGTCGTTGGAGCGGAGGAGGGGGGTATATATCGATTATCGATTAATTGATCATCGATTATTGATCTTTATATATTTAAAATTTATTGTTGATTTATTTTTGTCTTATGTTGTTTACTTCATGGATTTTATTATTTAGCGGCTGTCGCCCGAGAGCCAAGTTGGTTGACCCGTGTCGCTGAGAGAAGCGATCGGATTACACGTATGCATGAGAGAGAGCGAGAATGTGAGATGGAGCGACCGCACCGCATGCATGTGAGATAGAGCGACTCATCTGCATGTATAAAGACATATACACTTTAGACATTCAACGATTAAAGCGATTGGGTTTGTTTGGGTGAAATCCCAAACAAACCGCCGCGCACGTCTTCGAACATCTATTGCATCTCAAGGCCAAAATGCCTGGGACATTCGCAAAAGAATAAAATTATGCGAATAATATTGCAAGCGCTTCGCGGATCTCGTCGAAAAAGTTGATGTCAGCAAAAATCTAAAAGTCTGTAGAAAAATATATAATGAACAAATCCACACGGCACCAAGGATGCAGCTGTTATAGAAATGGAATATAAATCGTGATTGAGAGGTACACACTTTCAGCGTACATAGGAAAAAAAGCACCGTTCAAATGTCGATTCAGCATCACGTATCATCTCAAGGTCAAAATGCCTTAGATATTCACGAAAGAATAAAATTATGCGATTGATTCTGCGAGCGCTTCGTGAATCCCGTAGAAGAAGTTCATGTCAGCAAAATCGTAAAGTCTGCAGAAAAATATATAGAGAAAAAATGCACACGGCACCAAGGATGCAGTTGTTATAGAAATGGAATATAAATCGTGATTGAGAGGTATACACTTTCAGTCAATGTTTGAATTTCCGAGATCGCGGAGTGCCTCGCGCAGAGACATGACGGATAATATTGAAAAAAATCTTTGCGAGAAAGGGGCTCAAATTAGTTCGGTCGAAGAGTACATTGTGTGGGAACAACGATATGACGAGTATATCGAGTCGTTAGAAGAACAAAGTCGAATTAAACGACCGCGATTATCGATTGGAAATCGTCAATCGTTGGTAGCCCAAATTGCGCGACTTGAAGGCTTCAAGAATTCCGTGCGTCAGCGTTTCATACGCACGGGTGCTGGACATGACAATCATGGATTCATATGGCGAGAAATCGATACGGCATTCGAGGGTCGTATCTTAACTGGTGTAGTCATAAATCACAACCACATCGAACCTCAACAATTTCTCAAAGACGCTAGTGATGTCGTGCTTTCACGCGTTCAAACCATTATCAACAATCATGGTAGTGTGAAAATTAATACCGTTTTTAACGGCGAATTTGTGGCGGGTGACAAGCGTGCAAATAAAAGCATTAATACTAAAAACTATGAACTTTTCAATACGTCTGATTTACGCGAGTGGTACGATCAAAGAGTTATTGAGCCCATTTTGTCATCACTCGAAGAGTTTCAGGAAAGTGACAGCGGGTGGGCATTGTCACGAATATATAACTTGACTATGAATATAAATAAATATAATCCAATGCGTGCGGGATGCCACATAATGTTATCGCGGTCGATAATGCTAAAAAGAGCAGTTGTTAATGTGAACTCGAGTGATCAAGCATGTTTCGCATGGTCCGTAGTCGCTGCTCTTTATCCAGCCCAACGTGACAGTGCGCGTGAATCTTCATACCCACACTACTCGACAGTGCTCAAGACATTGAGTTTCCAATGACTATGAATCAAATTAAAAAAATTGAAATTCGTAATGACATTTCAATCAATGTATACACCATTGAGAACGACAGCACTCTTCCAATTCGCGTGAGTGAGCGAAAGAGAGAAAAGCATGTCAATTTGCTCTACGTGGAAGATCCGCAGCAAAACATCGTTGGACATTTCGCATGGATCAAGAATTTATCAAGGCTCGTCAGCTCACAGTTGACTAAACACTATGGACAGAAATATATCTGTGATAGGTACGTAGATTTGATATGATTTAATGTATCAAAATAATTAGTTCGAAACTGATTTTTTGTTTATTTTCGCAGATGTCTACACTACTTTCATTCGGAGCAAAAATTGCAAGGGCACACTGTGGACTGTGGCCAGATCAACGACTGTGCCGTCCGTCTACCGAACGATGCGAACAAGTGGCTCACTTTTAAAAACTTCAATCATAAGGAGCGACTTCCATTCGTAATATACGCCGATCTTGAGTGCGTTCTTGCGAAAACGAATGAACAAAACATGTACCAACACCACGAGGTTTCTAGTATCGCATACTACGTACATTGTTCATACGATCAATCGTTATGCAGATATGAATCGCACCGTAGTAGCGATTGCATTGCATGGTTCGTCGAAGAACTAAAAAATGCAGCTTTGCATGTAAAAGATATTTTATCTTCAAACATCCCCATGGTACAGTTAACATCCGACGAGGAGCTTAAATTTCAAAGCGCGATTAAGTGTCACATATGTGAAGAAGATTTTGCACAAACCGATACACGAGTTCGCGATCATTGTCATTTAACTGGGCGTTACAGAGGCCCCGCCCATTCGAATTGCAATCTAAATTTCAAACAATCATTTTTCATCCCAGTAGTTTTTCACAATTTGTCTGGCTATGATGCGCATTTTATAATCAAAGAAGTAGCCACCGCCTTCGAAGGAAAAACTTACGTGCTTCCAATAACAAAAGAAAAATATATTTCGTTCACGAAAACTGTTCAAACTACTACCGAAGAAACAAAAAACCAAATTAAATTACGCTTCATTGATTCATATAAATTTCTAACCACAAGTCTTGAGAAATTGGCATCATTTTTAACGACGGACAAACTGAAAATTTTACGCTCACAATTTCATGGCCTACCGATGCATGATTTTACATTATTAACACGAAAAGGTGTCTTCCCGTACGAATACATTGACCATGTCAGCAGATTGGAAGACACGTGTTTGCCGCCGCGCGACTCATTTTACAGTTCCTTGACCGGGGAAACGATCAGCGCGAGCGAGTACATTCATGCTGAGAATGTCTGGGAGCAGTTTTCCATTCAAACGCTTGGTGAATATAGCGATTTGTATTTGAAGACGGATGTCTTGTTATTAGCAGATATTTTCGAAAATTTCCGTGATACGTGTATTGAAAGTTATGGGCTTGATCCGGCGTATTATTACACTCTTCCCGGATATACTTGGGACGCCATGTTGAAATATACGCACATTACATTTGAATTATTGACCGACATCCACATGATTTTATTCATCGAGCGAGGTATACGCGGAGGTTTAAGCCAATGTTCAAACAGATATGCACATGCTAATAACAAGTACATGCAATCGTACGATCCATTGAAATCATCATCATACCTGATGTACTTCGATGTGAACAACTTGTATGGATGGGCAATGTGTCAACCTTTGCCTTATGCTGATTTTCAATGGATCGACGACACATCGAATTTTGACGTATTATCCATAGCGCTAGATTCGCTTGTAGGCTACGTTCTCGAAGTCGATCTCGAATATCCGCAACGTTCGCATGATTCGCACAGTGACCTTCCGTTTTGACGGACACGCGACAAACCACCTGGCAGAAATTGCTCGCAACCGTATGTGATAAGAAGCGTTACGTGATACACTATCGTAATTTGCAGCAGTGTATGCACCATGGACTTAAAGTAGCGAAAATACACCGAATTTTGAAATTCACTCAATCCCCCTGGTTGCGTTCATACATCGAATTGAACACACAGTTTCGCACACGTGCTACAAATGGTTTCGAGAAAAATTTGTATAAATTAATGAACAATGCAGTATTTGGTAAAACGATGGAAAACGTGCGAAACCGTGTAGACGTGAAACTGGTAACAAAGTGGGAGGGACGGTATGGGGCAGAGGCAATGATCGCTAAACCAAATTTTCACAGTCGAAGTATCTTTTCGGAAAATCTTATTGCCGTCGAATTGCGAAATCTGGAGGTAAAATTTAACAAGCCGATTTATGTGGGTATGTGTATACTCGACATTTCGAAAACATGTTTATATGAGTTTCACCACGAATTCATGATTCCGCTGTATCAGCAAAACTGCAAGGTCATGTATACCGACACCGATAGTCTCATATACCACATCAAGTCTGACGACGTTTACGGCGATATGAAGCGTAACATTGACAAATTTGATACGAGCGATTACCCGATGGAAAACGTGTACGGTTTACCGTTAGTTAACAAGAAAGTGCCCGGTCTCATGAAATATGAAAATAATGGTATGGTAATGACGGAATTTGTCGGATTGCGAGCAAAAATGTACGCTTTGCGAGTCGATGGTAAAAAAGACACGAAAAAGGTGAAAGGTGTGAAAAGTAATGTCGTCGCGCGAACAATAAATTTCAATGACTACACTCGATGTTTACGGGAAGAAATTGAGATGACTCGTCAGCAGTCTTGCATAAGATCGAACCTGCACGAAGTTTACACTATTTCAGAGTCAAAAATTGCTCTAAGTCCACACGATGACAAGCGGTATATCGTGCCGAAAAGTACGGACACTCTACCCTGGGGTCATTATAAAATAGCATTGTAAATGTGTTTGTTAGGCTACATTGTATATATTGTTATAAAATAAAAATGGATAGATATAATGAATCTAGTAATGTAAATTTGATATATATTGGAAAATATTCATGTTATATATAATGCGAGTATGTTAATGTTTACAGGATATAATCATTTATTTTTATAAGGAATGGTGAATGTATACATAAATAAAATGGTATGCCTATTGTAAATAAACTTTATTGAATTTTTCATATACTTTATAAAAGTTATTACAATATGTTATTTTTGTGTATCCACGAGTTTTGAGATTTATCCATTCCCAACCATTTAACATAAACATCATTGCCCTTTTTGCGTATTATCTTCTCCACGAGATATATGTTTGGATTGGCAACACGTTGCAGATCGTATTCGTAGAATCCTCCGGCTATTGGATTTCCACTTGAGTCCTCGACTAGGTACGTTACAGGATAAGTTTGTTGCACCTTGACGATTTTAAACACTTCGGTGGTCCAATTTGGTGTGAAGCCTTTTTCAAATATTGTCTTGAATTTGCTTACGCGCACAAAATCATTGACTTTGAATCTTGCAGGAGCCGCAATTTTTACATTGCTGTATACGGTGATTAAGAGTTTCTCCTCGATCGCAGGAGTAACGTCGATGGGCCTCATGCCAATCGTACGATGCTTTCGAGCATTGTACTTCATAACGAGTTGCGGTAACGCATCGATCCACTTGTAATTACCATTGAGTGTAAACATTTTTCACATATTATTTTTGAGAGTGCGATTGAATCGTTCGACCACCGAGGCCTTCATAATAAAAAACGTCGAATAATGATTGATGTTGTATTTCTCCATGAGTCGTTGCACGTTTACATTGTAAAATTCTCTTCCTTTGTCGGTCTGAAGATTTTTCGGATGTCTGCTATGATCGTGTATGATTTTCGCGATCGTTGTACCCATTTCGTTGCCAGTTTTACTTTTCAAGGGTACGGCCCATGCATACTTGCTCAACACATCGATGACGGTGAGGATGTAATTGTAGCGTTTGTTGAAACGCGAATACGGCCGCATTTCGACTACGTCAGCCTGCCACAAATCATCATACCCACGTACGATGACGCGTCTTCGCAGAAAGTTTTTTCTTGCTGGTGCATGTAATTCCTCCACGAGCTGCTTTTCTTCAGACGTTTTTTCTTCTCCGAGCATATCGTGTGTTTGACCAGACGATTTTTACAAATCTTCCTGCGTTGTGTCAGTGTTTTAGACGTATCGTTCATAGTTATTCGAAGCGTATCCTCTAGTGCGACCAATTACTTCTCAAATTCATCCAGGCGTTCTGTTAACAGCTTGATTTTCATTTCCACGTAACGTTTATTAGCAGCATCGTAATTCCCTTTGTAAGACGAGATATGTATCGATACATAATAATGTATATAGCTTACAAGTAATCCTCCTGGGCAGCCCCCCTAAATTATAAGAAGAGACGAATAGGTCGGTTGGCCTACGAAATATGTGAGACAGTCGTTAACGAGCCACGGGACGATCATGTAAACTGACCAAAGAAAATATACGCAGTCATAAGTAAAATGTATTCGGCCCAAATTTGATTAACCCAACCATCCACCGTCGTGCTTTGTCCACCTGACTCTAGAATATCTCCACAAAGACAAGATTCAAATCTTACACGTCAGAAGTGGGATCTAAGTTGGGTTAAAACGTGGAAAGAAAGAAATCGTTAACAATGGATTGTGTCTACGTGTTTAAGAGTGTTGTAGGAGATGCTGTGTGCAACGGGTGTGCGTTTGGGAAAAAGGACGCCCCAGAAATCCTACAACGAAGTTAAAAAAGTTTAAAAAAAATAAAACAATTAGCTGTGTGCCATCGTTTTAGCTGAGTGCTATTATTTCGAGCTGTGTGCCATTGTTTTAGATGAGTGCTATTGTTGTGACCTGGGCTCTAGTGGGATGAACTGAGTGCGGTCGAGACAGGCTGTGTGCCGTCGTTGGGACTGCCGCTGGCATCTCGTGCATTGCCACGTGAGAACATTTTAGTGCCATGTTTCAAAAAGACTGGGTAAAGCAGTTGATAATTTCACTTCAGATGTGATATGGAAGGCTCGAAGGTGAGAGCCTAAAAGTTTAAGCTCTGTATTGGGCATTGATGATTTGAGAGCTCGTGTCGCATAAACTGTCGTACATCTAATACCTTAGAGTAAGCAGTGGTTACTTATACGCGTGAACGGGCAACGGTTATTAGTCGCGGTTTGACAAGTTTTTGCTCAGAGAACAATAAGGAAATATTGCCAGATAGCTTGGTCGCGCGT
Organism: Ophion slaviceki; assembly: GCA_944452715.1. Taxonomy (NCBI): domain Eukaryota; kingdom Metazoa; phylum Arthropoda; class Insecta; order Hymenoptera; family Ichneumonidae; genus Ophion; species Ophion slaviceki. The sequence continues at coordinate 51,162,429 of OX101786.1, forward strand.
CGCGAGTTTATGATCTTAAATATATTTCGGATACACTAAATCTACACTGAGTGATTCCGGTGCGTTCGTAGAATTTTCGGCGTGTATTCGACGCTCGAACGATTTTACGAAGATTTCGTAGCTATGGATCCCTCCAAATATACGGCGACGGTCCTCGAGGATGTGCTCGCGAAAAACAATTTAAGAACGACTGGGTCAAAAGCCGAACTAATTAACCGCCTAATGGAATTTGATCCTTCAGGTAGTTGGATGCATCAGTTGGGGACTACCAGTGATGACATGATTATGGAAAATATTCCAGTGGTTGACAACGAAGAACCTCGAACTAGCATGCGACAAATTAACGCGGCTTCGTCACCCGACGATCACGAAATCCTACGAAGAGAGTTAGAGCTCGCCCGCAAGGAGACGGCACTGGTAGCACGCGAGCTCGAACTCGTAAGAAGAGAAAACGCATTGTTGCTGCGGCAGGTGAATTCAGAACAACGGCCACACCAGGTCTTAGGGTTCACGGATATGCAAGAACGTCCAGACGGAATGCCATATGAGCACTCGCGGTCCGAATTTAGCGTGACCAAGGTACGGGACTTATTAGCGGAGTTCGACGGAAGCGGTGGTTGTTACCCGAACTGGGAAAAGCAGGTGAGGCTGCTGAGAAAACGTACAACTTGGATAGAAACGCAACAAAGATTCTCATAGCGTCGAAACTGAAGGGGAAAGCCCAAAGATGGTTCCATTCTAAGCCTGAGTTGGTTGAGATGGACGTGGATTTACTTCTGGACGAGCTAAAGTCGATGTTCAACGTCTCTGTCGATCGAGTAACACGTCGTCGTCAATTTGAAAGCCGAATCTGGAAAACAGACGAGACGTTCAGCGGTTATGTGCACGAGAAGATAAAACTAGCGAACAAAGTCCCTATCGACGCCGAGGAAGTCGTCGAACACATCATAGAGGGCATACCAGTCTTGAGCATGAGGAATCAGGCTCGGATGCAAAGATTCGGTACGGTCGACGAACTGCTCAAGGGGTTTGAAAAAATCTCCATACGCTCTGACCGGAAAATTCCGTCTGCGGGGCGAGACGCGGGTGAGTCGGCGCTGGCGATCACGCGCCACAAAAAATTCGAGAGTGAGAGACAACGTGGGATTATACGATGTTACAATTGCAACACGACGGGCCATTCGTCCGCGGTGTGCAAGCAGCCACCGAAGGACAGGTCATGCTTCAAATGTAAGGGGACCGGTCATTTTCAGAAGGATTGTCCGTTAAATTCGTCGCTTCAAGTGAAGAAACAAGAAGAAGTCCACAATGTAGACGACATGCGCTATACCGACGGTTTCTGGAAGGTCGTCGAATTTCGATTCAACGGGATAGAAGAAGTTCGTCGTGTTTCGCTGGAAGCCTTATTCGACACCGGTAGCCCAATAAGTTTTGTAAAGATGGCCATGGTTCCTTCGGGGGTAACGTATGAATGTTGCGAATTGTTTAACAGGTATAATGGCATCAATAGCTCGAAACTCGAAGTCAAGGGCGTAATCTCAGTCTGCGTCACGTTAGACGGCATTACTCGCCAGAATGTGAAACTACACATCGTTCCCAACCAAACAATGCGCAGTTCGGCTGTGATGGGACGCGACACATTACAATTGTTCGGCATTAAGCTAGCGATTCCCGGTAACGTACTCGCAGATACGGCAATTCAAGAAATATTAAATATTGACCTGACAGACGTACACCGTACAAGTGACGCGTTAGAAATAAATCCCGAAATTTCGGCAGAAACAAGGCATGCGGTGTGTGCGATATTTGAAGACGATTATGTAAAACCAGAGCGCCCAATGTTGCCAAAAGTTCAGGCAACGTTAACTTTAACGTTGAACGATTCGAAACCTTTTCATTATACACCGCGCCGTCTTTCATTTGTAGAAAAAGAAAAGTTGCGCGAAATTTTAGATAATTTGCTGGCGAAAGGCATTATACGCCCCAGTAACTCAGACTATGCCTCACCAATAGTCTTGGTAAAGAAAAAAACGGGCGAGCTACGGCTCTGCGTCGACTATCGTACCCTAAACAAAGTTCTCGCGCGTGATAATTACCCGATGCCTTTAATCGAGGATTTAGTCGACACACTGAGCGAAAAAAAGTTTTTCAGCATACTCGATTTACGAGACGGGTTTCATCATGTCATCATGGCCGAGGAATCGATAAGGTATACCTCGTTCGTTACCCCCCTGGGCCAATTTGAATACCTCAAGATGCCGTTTGGCCTAAAGACAGCGCCGTCGAAATTTCAAAGATACGTCAACGATGTTCTAGCTGATCTTATCAAGACAGGGGAAATCGTTGCTTACATGGATGATTTTTTAATCGCAACTCGAACAATTGAAGAGCATTTACGGGTTTTGAGTAAGACGTTAAAACTTCTGGTTGAGAACAAGCTCGAACTTCGAATTGACAAGTGCAAATTTCTGCAAACCGAAATAAACTATTTGGGATATCACATTTCAGAAAAGGGCATAAGACCAACGAGTGACGGAGTGGCAGCGATCGCCCAATTTCCGGTACCAGGCAATGTTCGAAGCGTACAGTCGTTCCTTGGCATGTGCTCCTATTTCCGAAAGTTTGTGCAAGGGTTCTCGATTATAGCCGCCCCGCTATACAATTTATTAAAGAAAAATGTCGGGTTTGAATTTGGTAAGGAAGAGCTCGAGTCGTTCGAAGCTCTTAAGAGCGCACTCATAAGTAAACCGGTCATAGCCTTTTATAGCCCCAAAGACGAAACCGAACTCCACACGGACGCCAGTTCGCTTGGGTTCGGAGCAATTTTGCTGCAGCGTAAAGCTGATAAACAGTTGCACCCGGTTTTTTATTTTTCGAAACGAGCCTCCGAAACAGAAAGTAAAATGCACAGCTTTGAACTCGAAACCCTCGCAATTATATATGCTTTCCGTAGGTTCAGAGTCTACCTCCACGGGATTAAATTCAAGGTGGTCACAGATTGCAACTCTGTCGCTCTGACCTTGCGAAAAAAGGATGTGAATCCCCGAATAGCCCGGTGGGCTTTAGAAATGGAAAATTTCGACTACCAAATCGAACATAGAAGTGGGGATCGAATGAAACATGTCGACGCTCTAAGTCGCGAACACAATTCGGTCTATGTAATTGAAGAAAATTCGTTGGAAACCAACCTTGTTCTCAGCCAGAATAAAGATAAACGAATTTTAACTGTCAAAGAGCAGCTAGAACAGTCTGAAAACGATCTATTTGAAATGATAAACGGTGTCGTTTATCGAAAAAAGGGGAACAGAGTATTGTTCTATGTCCCCGAGGCCATGGAAAGCACTGTTATACGGCGGTACCACGACGACATGGGACACATGAACACAGAGAAGGTGTGTTCCGTCTTACAGCAAAATTATTGGTTTCCCAAAATGACCGACAAAGTAAAGGCTTACGTACGCAATTGCCTGAAGTGTCTGGCATTTTCGCCTGTTAGCGGAAAATACGAAGGTATGCTCAATAACGTACCAAAAGGGAACACGCCTTTTCAGGTGATACATGTCGACCACTGTGGGCCCTTCGAAAAACATCGGCTAAAGCAACACTTGTTAGTAGTCATAGACGCGTTCACTAAATTTACGAAGTTATACGCGGTAAAGTCCACAGGAAGTAAAGAGACGATAGATCAGCTGAAACGATACTTTGCGGATTACAGCAGACCCCGCGTGTTGGTGTCTGACCGAGGCAGTTGTTTTACGTCAGGAGAATTTCAAGAGTTCATGAAAAGTAATAATATCCAACTCGTGTTGGTAGCGACAGCGTCCCCAAGGGCCAATGGGCAGGTAGAGCGCGTAAATCGAGTCGTAACTCCCATGATCGCGAAACTAACGGATAGCTCCGCCGGAAGGTATTGGTACCAAACTCTGGGAACTGCGGAGTATGCGTTAAATAATACCGTGCATAAGTCCACCAAAGAAACTCCTAGCCAATTGCTCTTTGGTATAAAACAGCGCGGCGAGGTCGTGGACGGTCTGAGCGATTTTCTTGATGACGTTGTGCCTACTGAGCCCCGTGACCGGGAAGAGGTCAGAAGAAAAGCCTCAGAAAATATTGTCAAAAGTCAAGAGTATAATAAGAAATACGTGGACAAACGTCGGAAAGAACCGCACATTTATAAGGAAGGCGACTATGTTATGGTAAAAAATATAGAAACCACCGCGGGTGGATCAAAAAAGTTAATACCACGTTACAAGGGGCCATACGTTGTGAAAAAATGCCTTCGATTTGGGCGGTATCTTCTTGGTGACGTAGAAAACTGCCCGGTAACCCAACGACCGTACGAAGGTGTGTGGGAAGCGGGAAATATGAAACCCTGGTGTGAGGGTAACAACGAAGACGATGGCCGACTCAAAGCGTAGTTGTATAAATAGGTATAAGTTTGTGTTAAATACTTTTGTTTATTGTATTAAAAAGAGAAGGGCTCCGTTTTGTCGAGGTTGTCCGGGACGGACAAAAAGTCAGGACGGCCGAGTGTAAGACGAGATATGTATCGATACATAATAATGTATATAGCTTACAAGTAATCCTCCTGGGCAGCCCCCCTAAATTATAAGAAGAGACGAATAGGTCGGTTGGCCTACGAAATATGTGAGACAGTCGTTAACGAGCCACGGGACGATCATGTAGACTGACCAAAGAAAATATACGCAGTCATAAGTAAAATGTATTCGGCCCAAATTTAATTAACCCAACCATCCACCGTCGTGCTTTGTCCACCTGACTCAAGAATATCTCCACAAAGACAATATTCAAATCTTACACCTTCAGGTAGGGCCACGCCTCGTATTTTACGTGATCTTGCATCGAAGCCACTAGAGGTTAGACAGAGAGCATTATCACGTGTATAATTTCTTATTAGCCCAGTCCACTGATAGTATGAATTATCCTGCGCTCCAAGCGATGATCCGAATTTATTGATCGACATCTCGGTATCAATAGCGATGAAGGAATGATCATTATCATCGATGCATAGGTTAATTTATAATGAGACCCGCTTCGCGAAGTTCCTCAATAATCGACATTATCTCATTGTCGTGAGCGTTGTTACCCGCGTGTCGTGAAGCTTCCAACAAGCGCAAACGATCGACCAACTCATTGGGATCATTCCAATGCACGTAATCGATTTTGTTGTTATTTAACGTCATGGCGAACGGTATTTCGATACCTCTTCCAGTTTTTCGGTCGAAAGTTAATGGTCCAATTATATATTTATACTTGAAGCCTTTGTTACCCAATACAGGATTGAGTATATTGCTACCACGTCGATGTGCATTTGTTGCCAACAATGTACTTTTATATTTGTTTTTGTCTTCCTCGGTGTATATTGCATCGTAACAGGAATTCTCTTGAAGATTAGCTCATAGAGTCCTGGGGTGCCCAAGTATTTTATGCCATCGATGAATATATCAGGTTGATAAAAAAGTTTTGTCGCAAAAATTTAAAAAATGTCTTTTTACGTATTGACGCAATATGACATCGAGCTATGTCGAGAATATTCTAGAATGTTTTCTACTCTTTCGCGTGACAGGGTATAAAAGGGCGAGCGCGCGTTCCAGTGGACAGAAATGGCTTCGATCTCGCAGGAGCAACTTCGAGCGATCATTTTTTACGAGTGGCGGCGCGGCACGTACGTAAGCACAACTGCTAAAAATATACAGGATGCATTCAGCGAGAACGTAGTTTCTCATCGAACAGTCCAGCGTTGGTTCAATCGTTTTAAATCTGGAGACACAAGCCTTGAAGATAAGGAACGTTCCGGACGACCGTCGACCATCGATGATGAAGCATTACTCCGCTGCATCAAAGAAAAACCGGAAGCAAGTACGCACGAGCTAGCAAGAGAACTTGGCTGCGCCCAACCGTCAATAGTCAATCACTTAATCAACTTGGGATACAGGAAGGTTCTAGCTCAATGGATACCACACCGTCTCACCGACGACAATAAGAACTGTCGCGTGACCATCTGCCAGTCTCTCCTGCTTCGCCACCATCGCAAGGAGTTTTTAGAAGATCTTGTGACGGGAGATGAAAGCTAGGTCTTGTATGATAACAGAACGCGTTTAGCCTACTGGCTTCCTATCGGAGAAAAACCGCCACACCAACCGAAATCTGATCGTCACTCACAAAAGGTTTTGTTGTGCTGTTTCTGGGACGCAAAGGGAATGCTGTTTCACATTTTTCTCCCTGTAGGTAAGACGATCTCCTCTACACGATACATCGAAAATCTCCAGGAATTGGCAATAGCTATAAGAAAAAAACGGCCAAGACGCGCGACTGTGCACCTTCTCCACGACAACGCAAGACCCCATGTCGCAAAGGAAACCCACAAAACAATCACTGAGCTTCACTGGAATACCGTTCCTCATCCACCATACTCTCCCGACATCGCGCCATCTGACTACCATTTGTTCAGACATTTGAAGGCATATTTGAGAAACAAAACTTTCGAAAACGTCGACGATCTCAGAAGGGATATTTCAAATTTCTTTGAGTTCCAGCCGCCGCAGTTTTGGGCAAAGGGAATAAATGAGTTGCCAACTAGATGGTCGAGTGTCATAGAAACCGATGGCGAATATATTGTTGATTAGAAATGTTTTGTATGAGATATATAAATAAATAAATTATATTGAAATTATTGCGACAAAACTTTTTTATCAACCTGATATTATCATCATTATCCACATCAAAACGCTTATCGCCTAACATCATTCCTTCATTGGTAAATTTGACGCCATACACGTAATCCATGCTGGAATTTTTGTCTTGTGAAAGAATAGATGAAATATATTGTTGACCGAGTGGACCGAAATGTTCGCGCAATGTATTTTGACCTTCAGCCGTATGTAATTGACGTTGAACTGTAGACACGAATGATTCGGGCGTAGTCTCAAAAACGTCTTCTTCAACAATGGTGGCTGGTTGCAAGGGTACAGCAGCCATCGACGTATCATCCAGAGATTCCTTTCATCGCTTGCGTTTCAACTGATTCGGTGTAGAAGTTACCAGCGAATCTTGAAATAACGAACGTGTGCGCTTTGTTCCTTGTTTCACATCCTTCTCTAGGTCCTTTGCTTCCGACATACTCAACGATTCAATTTCCGGCCCAAGAGATTCAACAGCAGCTGATTGCTCAACAATCTGCTTGAGAGGTTCGGTGATTAGCTTGAAGTGTCTCTCCAATGCAAGATCTTCTTCCATTTTTCCAGTCTTCAAAGCTTGATATTTTTTGCGTATTGAGTCGCTTGTTTTCGCAATTTCCCTCGCAATCTTTTCATCAGTATCAATTGTCGTCATCATGCCCACACGAAATTATTTGTCGGTCGTTGCACAGCTGATGTCTCAATGCCGACTGACTACATTACGGTATTGCAAACTCGTTAAATCCATTTCTATATCGACCACCGGACAATGAGCTATCTTTGTCAATCACCATGAAGCCATATTTGTGATGCCAACATTTTTGACATAACACCAGAAAATCTTCATACGACATGTCCGTATTTACATGTTCAATGTAAACATGTTTCAAGTTTGTACGATCTTGTTTAAATAAAATAAGCAGATTCACATTGTCGCGTATAAGATGCTTGGGAACCTTAGCATATGTTTGGCAAAGGTAGAAACAATCAACGCTCGAGTGTCTGCCCATCGCAAAGTATTCTCTTACTGTATTTTGCTTGTCACATGCTACGTCATCGAAAATAAAAATGGAGTTCGGAAGCGCTTCGTGCGGTGGAACAACATCACTATTATTTGAGAATTTTAAATAGCCAATTTCGTTAATCGATGTCAGCAGATTTTCCAAATATTGATATTTTGGCTGTTGAAGCGATTTCGAGTATACATATAGGTTTTCAAAACGTACACCATTTGGACTTTCTATTAAACTTAACAAAACATTGGTTTTCCCACAATTTGAAGGACCGCAAATAATGCTGCGTATCGTAAGTGGCAGCATGTCTCCATGCTTGCGTACTTGTTGGCCCTCCATTACTCTATCGTCAAAATTGGTCCCTTAAATCACCGTCGCTTGTTGCATGAAACGCATATTTTCTCTCTCGAATCCAAACACATATTCACCCAAAATGCGTCGTGTGAGGAGTATTTATAGGAGTGCACCGAGCCAAATCCGCTCAGTATTGAGAATGTTTTTGTACCTATCGGACGATGCAGTATTCTCCGCTTAAGGATGTATGGCAGCTACTGCAGAGTCGTTACAGAACTGACTATGCAATTTGCAAAAATCGCATTTAAAGACTAAATAAAATAATTGTAATATTCATTAAAGCTAAAAAGGAGATTTACCACAGCTCAAAGTAAAACATGCGGTACAGAAAGAAGAATTTTCAATTTTTAACTGCAAATTTAGTTGTTGATTTGATGTATGGTTTCCCTGACGTTGTCGTGGTTACGACATACGAGCTAAAGAAATACGAAAACGGTCCCATTTAACTCGCAATATCTCGCAAAATATATGGGCACATGTCGATTTTTTATTTTTACCGTATCATGCATATTACAGCGATACCGCACAAAAGTTTTTTTTTACAAAAGAGTACTCCTGAAATACCTTTTTTGCCAATGTAAAGGGAATTTTGGACGTACAGTCCTATGTTCCCCGTGTTAAATGACCCAACTTTGAATTCGTTTATCTCAGCATTCACGTGGGCAAATTTTGTTTTTTTAATCTCAAAAAGTTCTCGATATTTTCCTTTACAATATCAGTGAGTTTCAATTCGAACAGTAGTAAATGACTTAGTTGCCATACATCCTTAACGGCTCATCAATTACAGTTTATACCAAAAATTGTTTTGTTACAAAATTTTCATCACT